>JANHFL010007791.1:35328-70728 GCA_032468155.1 Oxyrhabdium leporinum
CTTTGTTTTTCCACTGTTGTATAAACACAATTTCCACCCAGTCACATGATCAAGCCACGCCCACCAAGCCACGCCCATCAAGCCACGCCCATCAAGCCACGCCCACAGAACCGTTAGTGGGAAATTTTAGATTTCACCACTGTATAAAATATATTCAAACAGAGAGACAGACCAAGCAAACGTATGGAGTTAAATTGGAGGATTTTCTGCTTTTAACAGATGGCAGTATTAGTGCCAAGAAAAATCCATGGGTACATGTCTGACGTCATCAGGAATCAAGCTTGTCTTGAAAAAGGCTGTATCTTTCTAAAGTACTGTAGTCATAATATTTTTGAATTAAATGAAATATTATCCTGAATGTTGCCTAAGCTTTGGAATTATTAGCTATGTTACTCCAATTTTTATTCTCATTTTTATTTTCATTTTTCAGGTGTAGCAACCGGACCCAATGCGCAGTGGTTGCTGGCCCAGATGTGTTTCCTGACCCTTGTCCAGGAACATACAAGTACCTGGAAGTGCAATATGAATGTGTCCCTTACAGTATGTATTATTATTACTATTGTAGTTGCTATTATAATTGGTGGTGTATTATTGATCTGAATACCAAATTTCTATAATAGTTGGCATTCAACTTTTTAGGTTCTTTCATGCTCACATAAGTGGCTTCTGACAAACTGAGGAGTGGTATATGGTAAAGAAGTTGAGTAATGTAGAATTGTGGTTCTCAACAAAAAGACAGTCCAAAGTTACTACTCTTACAGCCTGTAATGCACTTCTGACTGTCCCAAAATGTCACACACGCCCCATTTCAGTCACACGATTGCAGCTTGGATGTTTGGCAGTTGGCTCACATTTATGTCTGATTGCAGTGTCTCACAGTCACCTGATGATAGCATATTTTTCTTAATGACCATGTGATTTGCTTAATGACCACAGTGACTCTCTTTATGACCATTTTAAAAACAATCATAAAATTCAATCTAGTCACATGGTGATTCAACCTACAACTGCAGTGACTTACAACCAAAATTCTGGTCCTGCTTATAAACTGAGAACTACCTGTATCCCAACATTCCAATTTCTGAAAGAGGACGAGCAAGGAAGATTGTTTCCATATTTTTCTTTTGGGATCTGCAGATATTTCATTGGTTAATCCAGGTAGTCCTAGTTTAGCACCACAATTGGGATTACAATCTTCCTTCAGCTTTCCTTTGATTTACAGACCTGTGAAGCTCATAAATGTGAGGATTGGTCACAGAGTTACTTTTTCATCATTGTCATTAACTGCAAACAGCTGCTAAAAGAGGCAGTTGGTAAATGTGGACTACCTGTGTTGAAAATTAGTTGAGAGACAAAGATAAAATTTTGATCTGTTTCAGCACTCTTTTTCTTATATAAAGAGATGGGAACTTTTGCAGTACTTAGCATGAATTTGTAGTTTAATTATTGCTTGCAGTTTAATTATTGCTTAACTATTGTAGTTTAATTATTGCTTAATTATTAACAAAATCTATATTTTTATTATGAAAATATCATTTCTGCACTGCTCTTCTGTAATTACTCTCAGAACAATCTTCCCATATCTTATTTCAGTGTAAAACAATTTCAAACATTAGTGTTTGAACAACTTTGCATTTACTCCAACACAATTGTAGGATTTTCACAAAACTAAACTTGATAACTGGCTTTCAAATTCTAATGTATTCTTCATCTATCCAAATGAGTATAATAATATTTGAGAATATTTCTTAAAATTAAAGGTTTCTGAAATGGGTAATATCTGAGACATTCTACGCTGAAATCTTATACACATCCACCTGCAAATAAGCCCCATTGATTTTATAGATTTTATTTCTAAATAAATAGCAGCTGTGCATAGGATTAACGTGTTAGAAGTACAATGCCTACTGCTATTGAACAATTTCTAGAAGAGAAAGAATTTGAAGATTCTCAGAGTAGAGTCATTTTGGGAAAGAGGGAAATATTTGAAGGTGAATGAAGGGAGCAGATCTGAGTTGGAAACTGAATGAATAGATATGTAGATTTTTGCTGATGCCCATTTTGGCAATTTTACTAAAAGAAATTGCATCATTCCCACAATAAAGTGTACCCAAAATATATATATGGCGGGTCTGTCTGTCTGTCTGTCTCAATTTATACTGAGCCATTTGACCAACAGGGTTGGCAAAGGAGCTAATAAGGCCTTTTTAAATAGTTTAAGTGTTGTTTTACAAAAAGTTCAAATCAACTTAATTCAGTTCAAATACTGGGTAGCACACTGAATTGAATCCAGTTAAAATGTCCTGTCTGAATAAATTCATTTTTGTTATGGCTTAATATGATAACCAACTTTACATAACATTCAGAGGCAAATATGGATTCTCACAATAAGATTGACTCAACTACCCAGCCTCAATTTAATCTGATATTTTGTACAAATCTAAGGTCTTAAGCATCTTTCCTCAAGGCAGAATAATGGGGAGATAGATTTTTATTCCACAGCTTAGGAACAATGCAAGAAAATGTTCTATTCCATATATCAACAAACATATTTGTGCTCCAAAGGTAAGTATATATTTAAGAGGATTTCTTTTGCTCAAGTTAGTGTGAGAAATTCATATTAAAAATCTGGTCCTCAGTTGGCTAGACAATGAACCATCTAGTGCTTTAAAGATTAGAACTAAAATCTTCAACTGCATTGTATCTATGAAGCACTGGAGATCAGTATAGGTTTTTCAACTCAGACAGTGATGCTAGTCACTTTGGTGGCAAACAGATTGGTATCCTAGATCAATTTATGGCCTTGAATTTCTTGTTTGTTGCCATAGTAACTAAGAATCTATTCCTTTCTTCTTTACACTGCTTGCTGCCAACCCTGAAATAACCACCCCACAAAAATTAAAAAGGCAACCACCACCACCATCCCTCTCAAATAAAGCAACCTCCTTTTGTTCAGGCTATTTAAATACTGTGATCTTTTCACCTTCAAATGATTGATCATAAATAACTAAAATAATCTGTTCTCTCCTTGAACAACAGAATACCGTACTGGGAAAGATAGGATTTTGCTCATTGTCAAGTCTGTTTCTTAAAAAGAAAAAAAAATATTTTTAATGATTGTTTGCTCTTGAGAAGGCAATTAATTGTCTTTAAAAGTTTCTAGAGAAGTAACTTGCTAGATGCCAACTTTTTCCTTATGTCTTCTCTGGCAGTATCATAACAGGATATAACAGCAACTTCCAGAGCATCACAAGATAGTAGAATGACTCATTTTCACACTTGACATAGCCTTCCACAGTCTACAGTACCCCACAAAACAGCCAGTTTTTGCACACCCAAAAATGTCACAAAGCTGTCATGAGAAAGATAAATACTAAAACCAGTAGATTCGAGGGGATAATTTAAGATCTCCTGCCAGACCTCTTCTTCCAAGGGATCCCCAATACATATTTGTTATGAATAGGGAGATCTTAGGTCCATCATGAGTTTTTATTTTTTATTTTATTTATCAAATTTAGAAACCACCCATCTCCCTTAAACTTTCTCTTTGACTCAGGAATAGGCAAATAGAAAGAGCTTTGAATCTTGAGAGCTCAGAAACTAGAAACACAGAATGTTAGAAATCTTCAAAGCACTGGTCCTAAGTGAAACCTGAGTGGTTTGGGAAGTTGCTATTCTTTGATTTGCTTGCTCTTCTATGCAAATAGATGCAGTCTACTTTTTACTTGTTATGCTTTTGTATAAATGGAATCATATAGCAACATCTTTTGGGGATAGAAAAAAATTAATTCCATCTTTACATGAAGATCTATTGATCAGATGCTTTAGAATAAGGGACCCCAACTCCTGGGCCACGCAAGCAGCAGCTGAGCGGGTGAGCACGTGAAACTCCATTGGTGCCAACAGCAGGCGTGCACGCTCACACATGAAGCTCCACTTGTACAAATGAAATTTCATGTCAACCATCTGCCACTTGCACAAAACTGTCCCCTCTTCCACCCCGCCACCATTGCTGCCGCTGTTACTGCCAGTCGACAGAGCCAGAAAGGTTGGGGACTGTTGCTTTAGAATAATATTGTGCTATGCCAAAGCTAGGATGTTGTCATAGGAAGCATTTCAATTTCAATTTTCTAGGACACACTGATCCTGTTCAAGTGCTAGGTTTCCATGAGGCATGTCTAGAAACCAGGAATATTCATGGGGCAAATGAGGAATCAGGATGGCAAACAGAGCATTAAGATGTAAACCTCATACATTTTGAATGTGTGTGCATGTACAGAAGGGGCAGGGCTTACATTGCAGTGTGGCATCCCCCAAAACTGCCCTTTTTTCTACTCCCTGGAGATGATCCTGGAAAATACAGCTGATCATGTAGAGATAAATCATAATCTTACCGAACATTTGTATCTAGAGCCTACCTATTTCACTGTAGACACGGAGCTATATTTGTGGAAGCTGGCTTTTCAGTGAAGTCACCAGTAGAACTTCATTCTGCCCCTCATATGTTGAATTTTATCCAGAGAGTAAGTGGCCTAATAGCTACTGTTTTTCATGTCAGTAGTTATAAATGAAATGAGGAGTTAGTTTTCAAGGCAAAACAGAAGAACTAGAATTCATCAATAGAGTTAGCTTCATTTCTGATGTGCTGCCCGGAATGGGATAATTCACCGTGGTTATCTCACCATGGCCAACTCGCCATGGCCATCTTACCGTAACCAAACTAGTACAGGCCATCTTGCTGTGGCCAAGTCGCCACAGGACAATTCACTATGAGACAATTCCACACAGAATTACTCAGAGCAATAAATGTTATCTGCCACTGTTCCATTGACAAAAATGGAAATAATGTTGAAGAAACAGTGGCATACAACATCTATCGCATTGATTTATCCCATGTGGATTGTCCTGTGGCAAGTTGTCAGCAGCGAGTTTTCCCATGGTGAACTGGCCATTCCAAGTTCTCCTGGATGAGATGGCCATGACGAGTTGGCCATGACAAGCTATCCTAGACCCTGCTGAATATGTATCAGGGCTTCTTATCAAAATATAGTTTTCAAAAGTCATCTGGTACAATAATATGTCACATTTTATAGTCATTTAAATTGTTAAATATTTCAAAAACCTGTTTTGTACTTATTTTCTCCACTGCCAGTAACCAAAATTTTGTCACTTTTTTCATAGCAAGACAGATTTTTTTTTCCGTCTTTGCCTTCAATCCACAGAACAACTGTGTTTGTTTGCGTTTCTCCCCTCCTTTACCCATTTTCTTCTCAGAACAATCATTGTTTATATTAGCTGAAATCTATGTTATTCCCTTGATAAATCTGTTAGAATTTCTAAGAATACCTTTTTAATACCATTCTTCGCTTTCTCCTTCACAGGTCCCTGGAATCAGAAACTGTTTCTGATTCTCACCTAAGAAACTGCATGTGCAAATTGATTTTTTTGTGCATAGCTTTATTGAAGGCACTGATCTTTGTAAATCTATATAATGTTTTATTTTTAAAGAAATGTCTCCCGATTCACCTTTAAATCAAAGTTCATTTGTTTGCCAAGGTCCACTGTGATAATGTGGAAGAAGAATGGGTAGCTAATACTGGAATGGAATGGAAAAAATAAGCATATCTTTGTTAAAAGAACAGTGTTTAGTTCCCACTTAGAAAGACATTAAAAGAGTTCATACTTTCATGGACTTTCATTTTGAAATGTATTTCTGAAGCAAACAAATACAACCAGTGTTATAATGTATAGACTAGATCATGTTTAAAACACTAAAAATTGAGATGGAATATAAAGCATATAAATATAATATAATATAATATAAATATAAAGACATAAGCATATATGTAAACACCATTTGCACCACTATTATTCACTATACTTTATCTATGTTTCTATTTTTACAAACCATCCTTAGTTCCATCGTGACTGTACATCAATTCATATATTGCATTTTTTTCTTTAAATGTCCCAATTCTATCAAACCATGACTTCCTCAATCTTCCCCTTCCCCTAGACTCATTTACTACTTCTGCAGTGTACTTATTTTGTAGTTGGATCCTCATTTTTATTCTCGACAATCTCAATATACTACTTTCATACTAGTCACTCACTTATGTGTTTAGTCCACATTCATGAGCACACATTAATCTCCAACCTTTTTCTTGGATTCTCACCAAGACTTAAGTAACCCATTCCTGTTTACTTCTGTCAAACTCAGTTTTCACTTCCATACAACAAGTAGTCAGAAGTACGTTCTTATGCACAGCCATTTTTGTTTCTTTCAGTGAACAATCAATCTCCAAAACAGATCACCCATTACCCATAGCCTTTCTTATCAATATTTGCACTTCATAAAATTTCTCTATCCACTTTCCCATATTTAGTAAACCTTCTACCAAGGTACACAGATTCATCTTATTTACTCTAGTTTTTCATCCTTTATGTATATCTTACAGTCATTCACTTAATTTCCCACCCATCTCCCAGAGTGTTTCTCATGAACTTGTGGCTGTGACCTTTCTTGTCTGAGTACACTTGTCTCAATGGATGACTGCCCAATCGGATTATGTGGGATTTATCCAGATGCTTATAAAACATTGAGTAACCTTGCAATGCGACTAGTACTAATTAAAGCTGATTAAATGTCAACACTATTTTGATCACTGTATGGAAGGCAAGAGGAACAAGAACTGCTTAGGGAGCTTATTGCGTAAGCCTGATAGCTTATCCAGAAGCTAAACTGTTCAAACAAACCTTCTTGGAATGATGGAAGACCAAGATTGGATCTTCTGTATGCTTGTGATCCACTTCTAAACCATGACAACATTCCTAGCTAGCTTCCCATGGAAAACAGTAAATGGGACTCCTTTTATTATATATAAAAGCAAAGTTCCATAAGATGTTTCCATTTGCTTGTTCATTAAGCCCAAAGAAAAATCTGTTTACATTCACTTTTAAAATCGTGATCCCAGTATTTTCAAGCATTCTTGCATGTCCACCAAAGATGAAAAGTGTACCCTCTGTTTGATTACATTTCCAACAAATATCAGGAATTCCCTTGTACATTTTTGACAGCCTATCAGGCGTCATATACCAGCAACCCATCATTTAAAAAAAAAAAACTTTTTAAAGATTATAATTAAATATAAATTTCAACCCTTTCTTCCACATACTCTACCATTGATCCAACTATATATTATATCCAAAATGTTTTACCCATTTTATAATACAGTCTTTAACTTGCTCATCCTCTGTATCCATTTTTAATGAAGGTTTGTACATCTTAGCAATAATACGATCATCATCTGTACACAACTCCACATCAAATGCTTATAAGCTGTAAACCGCCCCGAGTCTTCAGAATGGGGCGGTATATAAATGTAAAAAAAAAATAAAAAAAAAAAATTCAGTCTTACCATTTTCAGATTCATAATTTTTCTTATCAACCTTCATAGAGAAACCAGTGGAGTGCAAAGCCTTCCAACTCCTATATTTTCTCTTGTTTTAAATTTAAATTCTCTTTGGGAAAAGTTCAGCAGATCAGCATATGTTAACTATTTTTGCGTAAATATCATTTCACTTCTCAAATAAGCTTCTTGAGATGAAAACCATAAAGGGATGTTAGAAGACAATTTTGCCTTATACCTATTCCAGATTCTCAATATAGCAAGTCTAATAACATTATTTTTAAAGTTTACATTAACCTTAATTTTATGGTACCATAAATAGCCATGCCAACTAAATTTTAAATCATGTCTTTCCAATTCCAATAACCACATTGCTTAGTCACCCATTTTTATTAATACTAAACAATATACAATTTCATATCTAGTAATCCTCTCTTTCTTTAATATCCTGTAACAGTTTGTATTTAATTCTTGCTTTCTTGCCTTGCTAAATAAATTTGGAAATATCTTTTTGCCATTGCTTAAATTTTATATCAGTTGCCAATATAGGTATTGTCTGGACTAAGCAAAGTTTATTATGTTGAGTATGAGTATAACCTTTGTATGGTTATGGGTGTTTCTCTCAACGTTTTCTGGACCATCTGAGAGTTTTCACTACCTTTCACTATATTTTGTACATCTTTGGATGTACAGTTTTTTGGATGTGTATTTTTATATGTGCATTTTAACAGTATTTTATATGCATCTTTGGATGCACATAAAACAGGCAAAAATATAAAACTAGTTACATATTATAATCTGGATAAAAAGACTGCTAGTTACTATCATAATAAATGAAAACATAAACTTGACAGTTTCTTTGTTGCTGACAGAAAACTGACATGGTTTACCTGTCAGTAAAAATGAGATATGTTCATACTAATGCAGGATAAGAATTTAATGAAGATTTATGAAGATCCAGGTAATACAAAATAATGGTATTTTCACTGCTTTTTGACATTTACTAATGGGGGAAAAATGAGACAGAACTTCAGCCTGAAAAAGTGAGAGCTCTTTTCTCCAGTTCTTAATTATTTTGGTGCCAAACAATATTTAGGGGAAGTGGGACTTTTTTTCATAGATTTAGAGGCTATTTAAACTAGTGATTCAAAGTGCCTGCTCAATATAGAAATCCATATTAATGCATCACTGACAGATGGCTACCTACTGACTACCATATTTGAATGTTTCTGAAGAGAAATCCACCACTTCTCTCCCTATTTGACCAGTGTCTACTCCCTTTTACCTTGAGATTCATTTTTCCTATTATGTTTACCTATGATTAAATCCTACAAAATAATTGATCTGAATTCATTCAAACCCATTTTTTGAAATCCAAAATATGCTTGTATATTGCACTCAGCTTTAGTTTCTGCTAAAGTAAAAGGTCCATTCTTAAATATTAATTTTTGTCCTAATGTTCCAGCTAGTCCAATTTCATTTCCTTGACTACCTTTGCCCTATTGGTTTATATCAAGTCAAGATACTTGATCCTCTTTTGGCTTCCTTTGTCCTCTAAAGGATAAAATTGTTCCAATCATCTAAGAAATCACTGGAAGGACTGTCTTAGCAGAATGTGTCTTCCAGCAGATGTCAAAGTAATTACCATCATTACTAATTATGCCCATTCACAATATCTGCATCGCTGTAGGACCGCATCATCCATATCTTTTCTTTATTTGGGCAAGAATTTTTTTAGTTTGATTATCTTTACATTGTTTACTTTCCTCCACAAAATTACAAAACTAGTTTAAAATGATTTTTCTTACATATATTTGCCTCCTCTTCTTACAAAAATGAGCCGTTAAACAGTGAGATGGGTGGCATATAAATTAAATAAATAAGAATTTGGATGGATGCTTGATTATTGATTATGTGCCATTACATCAGTGTTGTTTCTGATGTGTAGATTACTTAGATCTGACCCATGCTTCTTTGTTGGAAACAACCATCTGATTTCTGTAAATTTGCTGGCATATTTGGTTAGAAACTTTACAGATTCTTCTTCTGTTACTTGCCATATTTCTGTATATATTCCGTCAATTCCTGTAGCCTTCTGATTTACTAATGACCGAAGTGCTGCTTTAGCATAATCTTTTATTGCTTAGAGCTACTTATAAATAGGGGATATTTTCTAAGACATCTTGGATGCTAACATCTCTGTGTATAGAATTTCAGTACACATTTAGCACATTGGTCACCTGATAGGAAGTGATTGATCTGCATACCAAAACCAAAGAAAGGAGACTTAACAGATTATGCAAAATACTGTACAATATCCTTAATTTCAGAAACTGGCAAAATAATGTTTATGATAATCCAATACAGATTAGAGCTCTGCATGAAAATGGAGATGTCAGATGTTGAAGCTGGCTTTAGAAAAGACCAAGGAACAAGACATTGTAGATGGAGCAGACCAGGAAATGAATTCCCAGGAAGACTAAAACCATTTTTGTTGATATTAGCTATTGTAGCAGAATCTTACAAGTCTTGCTTTGCCTCCTCTTCCTTCCTACAGTTTAGTGAATTAGGGATTGTAGATGAACAGGCTGTGCTAGAAGACGAGTCAAATGCATCATCAGTCTCGAGTCCCTAGACCCCTGAAAGAGATCTAAGTTTAGCCCCCTTTGAAGTTCATTGGCTCTTATCTGGTACCAATTTGCATTGACCAATAGTAGATGAGATTCTTGTGAATAGGTTCAATAGAATAAACATGGAGTGCTTTTGAACTCTGTCCTGACTTCTTGGTTTCTTGTGCCTGACAGGAAGGAATCTATTTCTGAAAATTACTTTGCTTGACTTAAAAGATACTTCAGTCCCTTTTGCCTAGGTAACAACTCCTTCATGTCTCTGATAAGGACATCCTTCTTACTCTACTTGCTGATACATTCCAGATTAGTTTAAAAAAAAGAATACAACAAAGAAATTAGCATGTGGTTAATATAAATATTTGATTTGACTTGAAATCAGTATATGCTTCACTGGTTATATAAAGACGTTCAGTTGTTTCAAGCTGTGAAGTGTCCTTAGGAAAAGAGGGATTCCATTGTCGTCATAAGGACAGAAAGTTGCAACCATTACAAAACATGGCAAAACAGACTGGCTCAAAGTCAACAAAGTGAGACAAGTTGAGATAATCCTCAATTTATGACCAGTCACTTAGTAACTGTTGAAATTTATGATGGACTCCCACCCCAAAAAGATACTTACAATCCAGATCTGATGTTCTATAGCTACCTTTCCCCCCACAGTCATAATCGTATTTTGGATGCTCAGCAACCAGCCCCCAATTTCCAGTCTTTAATAAAAGTACCTATAGTTCCCTTCTTGATCAAACATGTCAATTCGGTCACTTCTACAAGTTCAGCCATCTTCACAATCTATTTTATGTATGTATGTATCTATGTATCTATGTATGTATTTATATGTTGCTTAGCTCACTATCAAGTGACTCTAGGCAGGCTAAAATATAAAAGCAAACATACAAAATATTAAATTGTAAAATAAACAAAAAATAAATAGGTTAAACACCAGAATGCAGTGGGGTGGGCAGAGACTTCTTCCTAGTGCACTAACCACTTTTAGCACCTTGGCCCCATCAGGTCCCAAGGCAATCAGCAGAACCAGGTTTTGAGGCTCTTGCGGAAGGCCAGGAGGGTGGGGATAGATCACGCCTTGAGGGGCATGATTTTCCAAAGAGCGGGAGCCACAGCAGAAAAAATCCTTCTCCTGAACCCACTGAAATTCCTTGATTGACAGGTCTTCAGTATCTCCCTTCACCTGGGATGAGGGAGACAGAATCTCTTGGAGTGAGTGGTTGAAGAGGTTTTAAAAGTCATAACCAACATCATGAATTGGAACCATAAGCAAACCATTTCTCCATTATTGCTGTTTCTTATTCTTCCATCTTTAAACCCTGCATTTTTGGTATTTTTGATTTCGATTTTGTGTTTTGACTATTGCATTTATTTGTTCATTTGCCCATCTCACAATTGCAACTAATTCTGCAGTCTTCTCATTCAATTTCATCAAGATTCATCCAGACAACAGCTAATTTCGTCAGTAAATACGATGTAATTCATTTGCCTCGGAAACAGGTTTTCACTGACCATATTTATTTAACATTTCACTCATGCCTCTTGATCCTTCATCCTACTTTTCACAATTTCCTGTCAGACCACCTAACTTTGTGTTAGAAAAGACTGAACTAAAATAGTTGAATAATTCTTTTTTTCTGTTACTTTTTATCATTTTGCCACTTCCTTGTGCAGCTGGTATATTGATTTTTTTCTGTTTCTTTTTTTCTTTTTATTGTTCTTAATGTTTCTAAAAAACAAACTACAATTCATTCTGAGATTTATCTTTCTTGCCACTGTTGCTCCAGTTCCAGAATATATATCTATATTAATCCTTGTTGATCTAGCCCTCTTTCTATTTCGTGTGTGTGTGTGTGTGTGTGTTTTTTCCCCATATCTTCTCTTCTGCTTTAGCTACATTGGTCTGTCCTGTTTTTCTCCATTTTTTTTCCAAATTAAAAGACTCACACCCAGTTTGAACTTCCTTTTCTATTAGCTTCTCCTCCTCATTCTTATTCTGTTTTCTTGAAAATACATTTTGAAATTACACTTAGCTTTAGCTTTCTCTTAAAATTAAAAATTTCAGAATTAAATGGTCACTTTTTACTATTTTTGCTTCCTCAATTAATTATAATTTATTGAGTAGAATCAAATCAGGGATCCTTTGCTTCCTACTTCCTACTCTGGAACAGAAAGATAAGCCACGTATTTCCTTGAAAGACCTTGCTTGGCAGAACTTTTCTCTCCTCAAATATTGGGACAACTGAGCTCTCTCAGCCATTTTTCCAAATATATTTGAGATTTGCAATTTGCTCTTGGAAGCAATAATTTGTATCTTGTTTGGGCAAATCATGGTGGATTCTAACAAATTGCTTTAAAAATAAAGCATTGCTTTTATTTATTCTAGTTTAATCCAGAGTCTTTTTACAGTATAACCAAATAAATTGAACAGATTTCTGAGCAAGAGTGTAACTGTTCCCTACCTTTTGTTTCTATTCCTTTTGAATGAAATATATCCTTTAGTCACTAAAAAGACATTCCACAGGCCTCTATTATGCCTTTTAAAGTGTATTTCCCTTCCTATAATGTTCAACCGATTTCTATTTATTTCTCTAACTTTGAAGAATAATAAATTGTCTCTGTTTCTGTCGCTATGGACAAATTCTACATGTCTCAAATCACAACACAATATTGATTATAGGTGGTATTTGTAGTAACGCAAGGGATTTTTATTGATTCATATGTTCTGCCCTATTTCTAAAAAGAATAATTTCCCCTACAAGAAAACAAGCTACTATAGTTTTAAATTATTTTTTAAAAAAATCACTTATAAGAGGCAAAGCTCTACAGGAATGAACTTGTGTAGGTATGATTTGAGCAGTAAGATAGGGACAAGAATTCCTTTGAACAAAAAAAAATATGAATCACCCACAAATCTATAACGCCATACAAGTTCAAGGGAAGATAACTTTGCTAATGTTTCTTGTAAACCTGAAGTAAAATAAAAAATCAGTTCAGTACCATGAAGCAGCTGTTGTTGTATCAGTCAAAATATATACCGGTAGAACCAATCCTAAATTGGAGCAGAACACTTATGTAAAGGTACCATGACTACAAAATGCTGAAGTGTTTGATTTTAAGGGAAACTAAAATGTGCAGGCAAACATGTAGCCTGGATTTCAAGAGTGCTGACTTTAATTCCATCAAAACAAAGCTAATTAGGATTTCATGATAGTAGAAGCTAGTGGGTGAATGAGCTCAGGATGTTTGGAGTGCTTCAATTAAAACAATACTAAAAGCAAAACAGCAAATAGTTTCCAAATGCAAAAGAAAAAATCAGAGTGCCTGTACAAAAAGATTAATAAACATTGAAAGCAGAAAAGAGCAAACAGATAAAGGACAAAGGAGGCAAGGTACGTTTAGTAAGATGAAGAGAAAACTGAATTGGGAGAGAATTGGGGGAATATTTGAAGGGATATCAAAAAGTAAAGCCTCTTCTTTATTATCCTATGATCAAGAAGTCAGGACAATCAATTTAAATCACAAGAAAGCATTTTAATGGACCATTCTAGCAGTAATTGAAGGTAGAACCAATTATCCAGTTAATGATGATCCCCTGTTTACTTAATATGCTCAAGAAAAGGGGCAACCATCTCTGTTTAATGCTTTAAATCTTTAAATGCTTTAAATAGTCGGAGTTGTTTTTGATAACCCTTCCAGCTCTGTGATTCTAAAGAGATCACTAAAGAAGTTTACAGATAAAGAATTGGAGAGCAAAAGCTCACAATGAGTAAAGATTAATGAAGAATATAAGAACAACAAAAGCAAGAAAAAGAAATAATATTCCAGCTGCTTCGTGGGGATAGCAAAATGTTAACTCATAAGTATAAAAAATAGCATAGGGGAATTTGTGTTCCCCCAGGAATCTGTAATGGACAGACTGAAGGAGCAGGATGCTAATTTGAGATTAAAAGAGTTATGTTTAGTTAATACTAGTAATTCTGATAGAGACAAATTTGTGGAGCCTGATTAATTGTATCCTAGGATACAGAAAAAGACCTGATGAACATTTTGTGAACTTGTATTATTATTTTTCTATATACATTTTGGGAAGCAAATAATATGTTAGGGATAAGAGAAGAAATGTGGTTCCAATCTTTTAAAAGCTGAGAATAGAGAAGGTTATAGATTATAGATAGGTTGCTGTAATATAATTTCTTGGAAAGATTGATTGATCTGTTGATCTATAAGCAGTGAATGAAAACAGTGCAGTGATTATTACTGTGAAAAACATTTTGAGCTTGGAATATTTCTGAACTCAGTGGCCATTTTAAGCTTTTGAAGTAAATACCCATATTCAAAGAATTTAGCTGACCTAACAAAAGGTGGCTATTTTGTAGTGAGATTGGAACAAAACCATATCCATTATCACAACTGCATTGTTGTAATTATTGCTATTATTATTTTTTACATTAGAGTTGTCTTTAAACAAAAATCCAGCAGAAACCTAGTAAAACAGAAGTAACCAGTTGTTTCCTTGCTACTATTAGTTGAGATTAATAGGATAAGAGCAGGGTAGTGAATGTAAGAAACCAGAACTTGTAAATCATTTGGGTATGAAGCATCTACAGGAAAGCAACCAAGCTCAAAGAGCACCAAGGACCCCTTATTTCAACACTGAGCTACCAATATTCTCCTTTATCAGTACATACTGCATAGCATGATAAGTAAATGGATATAAAGCTGGTACAAAGTTGTACACAAAAGATATTCATGAATGCTTCATTATCAAATTGAAATGAACTATTGAGTGGGATGACACAAGGTTGAGGTCTACATCATCTACTCTTCAAAAGTTTGAGTAATGGCTTCAGTGAAAGATAGAATGAATTTGCAGAAGACATAAGATTAAATGGCACAAGTAGCAGACTTAACATTCAAAACGGCTAGATTAAGTTTAAGAGAAACAATTCATCTAGGAAATTAAATGAATAGGAACCGAATAGTGGATGCCAGGCTTGGCACTATTTGGGAGAAAAAAAATGTAGGGATAGTACTTAAAGACATCCTGACTATAGCAGTGGCGATCTAAATTGCACTGTAGTTACCATTTCCAGGGCCAGGTCAGGGGCATATCCAAACTCTTTGGTCCTCTGGTTGCTTTCTTGACTGACTACTGTTAGGCACATATTTAAAATACCCAGAAAACTTTGTTGTGATCGGAGCTTGTGTTTTTGAAGATTCCTGTTACTAATGTTTCTTTTGCAGATGTCTAATTTCACTTTCTATTTTTCCATTGATTGATTAATAGTCAAATTGTATGTTGGCTATTGTGATACTGTGAATAATATTGACTTCCTTGTAAGTTTCAGCTCATTGTTCTGTTCTGTCACCTTTCCACATATAGAGTAACATTACTCCCAATACTCACTCACTAATCCTTCCTTTACATCAGGATTATTTAACCTTTTTGGATCAAAAGCTGCACTTGGATTTGAGCTGACATCCAGGATACACAGGAAAAGACCGAGCAAAAAATTAAAAAGTTGGACAGGGAAGGACAAAGAGTTCTACTGTACATGATAAAAAAAAACCACACCTTCAAAATTGAGGACTCCCTAAGGATTTTCGCAGACATGGCAGCAAATAGTAGTGAAATATTTCAAGGCATCACAAACTGCTCCCCCAGGGAACCTACTTCTTTGCTACAGAATTGTATTCATAGATAATATATCCTGTTGTTCCTCTATTCACCAGGTGCCTAATGATGTGCAGTATTTATGTTCAGTTTTGTCATCAGAGACTATCTTCTCCATTTTGATTCTGTTTTCTTCACCCTATGCTGTTCTGTTCTTGTTCTTTGCGGCCTCCTATACCAGCTATTACCTCCTACCATAACTCATTTTCTAGAGACTTTCCTCATTCCAGTGACTGTTACCCTTTAGCATCAGTGAAAGCACTGTAGAAAGTTAACCAGAAATTTGGAGTCAGACTATGCTGGTAGTAGAGGACACTGGCAATTTAATTTAATTTAATTTAATTTAATTTAATTTAATTTAATTTTAATTTTATTATTTTATTTTATTTTATTTTATTTATGGTTTTTGTTTATATATTGGAATGATTTTATACCACCTGAATTGTTACAATTCTAATTGGCTCATAGCAAAAATACAATAATATAAACATAATCAGAAGGGAGGTATAATACCTGGGCAATCATGTTTAAATTATTTCTTTAATTATTATTCAGAATCATGCTCAATCTCTCTGCCTCAAGGACTTTTGTCTCAGTGTTTCAACCATATCTCAGAAGAGAAAGCAGCATTCTCCAGGGTAAATCCAAACAAACAAAACATTTTTTAAAATACACCCCCCCCAGGTTACTTTCCAACCATAATAAAAAAATTAACAAAGAATAAAATCAATATATGCTAAATTATATTTATAATCAAATGAAAATAATGCTGCAATCTACAAAATCTCCACCTACTTACCATTTTATAAGATTTACAATAAGCCGCCTTTCTGCCACTCTCAAAATCTGCTCACAACCACTTCTACCAACCAGTTTGTTTTATTGAAGAAATAGTTTTAAATCCATCTTAAATACACCCAAACTGTGAGGATCTGGAATAGAGATGGAGAGTATTTCATTGAGGACCTAGATCCTAAAATGCATACAAATGTGATGATGGAACATGCAAAACAGGATCATGCCAAGACAGGAACGGGGACAATGACTAACTCAGGACCTAAAACAGTATCACTAAGAGCTTGAATTGAACTCTGGTCATAAGGCAGAACTGCTATACAGATAGTTCTTGACTTATGACCACAATTAGAACTGGAATTTCCTTTGTAAGTCGTTGCAGTTGTAAGCCACCACATGACAAGACCTATTTTTAGTATTGTTGTAAGCCGAGTCACTATGGTCTTAAATGCAAATCCTGAAAATCAGCAAAAGAAATCATGATTACATGACCATAGGATACTGCAACCAGTCATAAATGTGGGACAGTTACTGACCTCCTGAATTGACCGTAGTGGTGGATCAACAGTCATACATTTGAATTTAGGATATAACTGACTTTTTCAGAGGTTGTTGTTAATTCGAACTGACTACCTATAAAGGTCTGCAGAGAGAGAGAGAGTTCTGGACCAATGCCAGTACTTGAAATGAGGATAAAGGAAGCCCTGCCATAGACTTTTGCAATCATTCAGGCAAGAGATCATTGCATTTACTGAATTAATGAGTGCAGTGTCAATGTATAGGAATTGCTAAATTTGATAGATCTTCAGTAAAAGTGAAGATTAGGCTGTCTCATTGTTGTCACCAGGCTTTAGAACAAAAACCACACTGAAATATGCAGGAAGGAATTCAGAGTACACTTAGTGATATGATGCAGCCATTCCTTTTTGTAAATGCTTTCTAGACAGAAGGATACTTCTTTTAAAGAAAACATTGCTTGTATTTAAATCAGGCAGCAATCTTATTGACAGTTGCTTGAGAATAAGCCACATTAAAAAATTGAGGTTTTCTTCTGAGTTAGCATGTATAGGATTTATGATATATTAGGTGGTTTGAGGAGATTGCTTTGCACTGCTACAAATAGATTTGGGATAATGACCACTATAAATATATTTTGAATGGTATTTGCCTTCATTTGGCTTTGCCTCCTGACTGTAGTGGAGCAATCTATGTCATCTGAATGATCAAATATTTGCTTGTTTCCTCTTCTGGAGTTTAAATGATAACTGAATTAATCATAGGAAAGAAAATAGATTATAGGGCACTCTTACAAGATAGCATAGCTATGCTTTTGATTTGCTTTCTTTGAATGAAAGAATCACAGGTGATCAATTAGCTTATCCAACAATGTGGTAATATAAAAATAAAGAGTGGGGATTGGAGGGCAATGCAGGGAGAAGGATGGGGTGAGGGAATGGGTGTGCAAGGGAGGGAGGATTATAACATATCTTTGAAGTTTTTGGCAGCCATGTGCATCCTTGTTCTAGGATTATCTTCAATAGTTGCATTCATGACTGCTAGCCATTGATAGAAAAAACAGTTGGTAGATCTTCTTATGAATGGTATTTAGAAAATGTATCAGAGAAGGCTATGAGTACCTTCATGTTTTGGAAATTAATTCAGAAGTTGAATTAGCAACTTTTATTTGGTGGTGTTTCGTGCATTCCTAGTTAATGTACAAGATTGAAGTGTTCGATGGTTTTGTTTGTATGTCTTGTTTTTGTTACAGGGGAGTTGGAAAAAGGTCTTTGAGCACATAGGATCATATTTTCTTCCCTTAATATGAATTTCCAGGCAGACAATTTTAAATAAAGCTTTATCTTATATATGAAAATATGCTTTTGGAATAGTTGAATAACTGAATTCAAGATCTGTATTTTAGGTTTTGTTATTGGAATATTGTTATGATTTGCTTCTCTGCATTAATAAAGCCCAAATATACTGTACAAAGGGGGAATATAATAAAAGAACATGTGGAGAAAATGAAGTGCATGTGGAGAAAGACAGTGTGGGAGAAGAGGAAGAATGTGTGGCTTTATTTCATTTATCTGGGTTAATGGAAGTTGGAGTCTGGGATGACCGGCATTTTCCAGCACGGCAAGAAGAGGAGTACATACTAAGACTGGGCTGTATTTATATATGGCAGATGTGGCTATAGAAGGAGAAGAGTGAATCTCAGAGGATACAACTTAGTTGGAAATAAAATATCCAGGAAGTGGAGTGTATATAGAGGAGCATGTGAAAAAAGAACCAATGGAATTCAACTTGGTGTCTTGTATACAGGATTAATTTATATGTGAGTGTGCAGAAGGGAATAAAGGATGTAATGTCCATCTGAGATGGGAATTATAAATGATAGAGAAAAGGTGGCACAGGTAGCAATATATGTATTAGGAAACAGTATTCTTGCAGTGAGGATGTGTTTCCTTTGGGGAGGGGAGATTATATGTTTGTAGATGCGGAGCAGTGAGATGGATGTGTGTGGAAATGGGGGAGGGATTTTGTGTATGTCAGGCCATACTGGAGTGGAGAAACTGTGAGGGGGATGGTGGTATCTATGGAGGTGAAATGGGGCAGAGTAGCATGTGGAATGTATATTGAATGAGCACAGGGATGCATTGTGAGGGAAGTCAGATAACATGCAAACAAAGTGTAAGCAGAGGTCTTAACTATATTCTCCAACCTATTAATTTGTAAGTTGCAGGGCCCTCGGGAATTAATGTCTTTCACATGAAATAGGTCATATGACATTTGACACCATATTTTGTTTCAGTGTTTCATTCAGCAGTCAGCTTGTGCCGAACGACTAAAATTTATTTCAAAAAGGTGCTTTGGGCCATTTAGGTGACCTTGTTCACTTGGAAGACGCTAAGAGATTATGCATTTTGCTTCAGTGAAGTGATTCAGATGGTCTGAAATTGTTTTGCATGAAGCTCCTAAGCAGCACTTCAAGACTCACCTCCCACCCTGCCCCAGATATATTCATTTGCCGGATATGCTGACCAGAAGTCATGAACATCTTGCTGAGAATTTTGGCAGTGTGAATCAGAGGTTTTAAGGCATGCTCAGCTGTTTTCCCTAACTTGCTTGGATCTTTTGCAGGCACAAAGGAAGTGCCAACAATGACGGGGCTCTCATCCCTTGTAGCCCAGGCTGGGATAGCAAAGATCTTGGATAGCCTATTATGTGCAGCTGTAGTGGTGCACCTTCCCTCAAGGATACAGCAGCATCTGTGTCATAATCTGTACCACAGTCACCTACTCCAAAACACCCTTGATGTTAATTGGAAAGCTATGGCAATGTGGCATGGTTGACCAAGTAGCTGCAATGTAAGCAGCAAGCTTAAAGTCACCAGTGGTTTGCTACTAGAGGGAAGAGCCCTGAGGGAGAGGAGGGAGAGTTATTACTATGACTGAGGTGAGATTAAAAAAGAATCAGGGCAGGAATGTAACTAGCTCCTCCCTCATTCTCATGAAGATAAAAGGAGGGGGGGGACTCTTTCCGACTTCAAAGATTCTGTTACTGTAGTTTTACAATAAAAATAGTACTGGCCTACAGGACAGTGCTTCCTAATCTGATCAACTGTGAAGCACTGACAGCTCTGGGATACCATATAGTCCGTCCAAGAACTTGACAGACTCCTTGCACATGGCCTTGCATGGATCATTCTCCAAAGTCCATGGTGCTGCTGCCCAACTTCACAGTTGTTATGTATATGAGGAGGTTTGCAGCTACTCTTAGGAAACCCCTCAGCCAACTCTTTGGAATAAGTCTCATCTGAGCCTTCTCCAACAAGCCCCCCTCAACTTACTCTCAGACTGCAAAGCAGTGCCTCATTCAGAGCTCTATGTATCAAAGCATTCCTTTAAAGCTTTGCATAATCATAGAAATATCCTTCATAATCGTGTCTCTTTCATTGCCTCTGTCTACCTAGGATTAAAACTGTTGTTTACTTCTTCAGCACTTTCTCCATTTTTATCTATTTTTGAGCTCCAGAAAATAAAGCCATCTCTCTCCTTTAAATATTATCATCAGCTACAAGTTGACTACGCATGCAGTTTTCTGTCGTTAAAATAAAACTGGGTTTTTTTTTACTTTGATAATACACTATTTTAACTTCTTTTTACTTTTGAATAATGCTGTTCTATCCTCCGAATATATCAGACTGTCACTGATCTGGCTAGTTGTGATCATTCCTGCCATTCTTATATTATATTAGCTCTTTAAGATATTCAGAAATGGACACATATCATTGCCTCATTCTCTTTTCTTTTCTGGTTCTCCAAATTCAGTTTTTATAGCAGCTTCTTGTCTTTGTAAAAGCTGCTAAGAAACATAATTAGAATTAATGTTATTCATATAAGCTTTACTATGTTTCGCATTCTAATGACTTAAAAATGGTGATTGTTAGTAAAGGTAAATCTCCTCCGTACATTCCTTTTCTATTACCCATCTTAGGTTAGCTATCCAATTTCATTTTTTTCTGTCTTTTCTGAAATCTTATGTTTTTTGGCATTTTGTCTCTATATGTAGCTCTATTCTTCCTAGTAACATTTTAAACAAAAAATTATCTAAACAATTAATCTAATTTGCACACTCTCTTACATTTCTGTTGTTTTGGTTAACCATGTAAACCAGGGGTGTCAAGCTCAAGGCCCTGAGGCCGGATTTGGCCCGTGCAGTGCTTAGATTTGCAGCCTGGCAACAGTGAAGGACCAGCCTGCAGTGCCTCTGCAGGCGGCCCTCCTGAACTCCATCTTTGCTAGCAGAGGGTTGCAGGAGGCATCACAGCTGAAAACGGAGCTGACGAGGGCCGCAGGTGGTTCTCCCAAGCTCTGTTTTCACTGGCAGAGGGTTGCAGGAGGCCATCACAGATGAAAACGGAATTTGGGAGCCTGTTTTCTCTGGCAGAGCGCTCGGGCCAGCACAGGCGGCACTGACACGAGTGACATCGAGCTGGCCATGCCCATCCCACCCATCCCCAAGGTCAAACACAACCCTGATGTGGCCCTCAATGAACTCAAGTTTGACACCCCTGATATAAACCAATATCTTCCAGTTTCTAGACACCCCCCCGCCAAATATCATTTTTTACACTTGACATAGAATTATTAGCACTTTAACTGCCTCTTCTCCTGAAACTCTGAATACTTCTGTGGGTATTCCATCCATACCTGATATTTTCCTATTTGTCAGCTAGTCTCCTAGCTGTACTGATTCACTTTTTAATGGAGTCAGCTCCTGAATATATATTCTTTCTACAAATGTTTCTGTCATTCTGTAAGCCCATGTGAAAAGGGTTCAGTATAGTCTTCCTTTAACCTCATTTGCCTCTTTCAGATCTTTTTTGGTGACTACTCTTTAGTATTCCTATATTAGCCATACATCCTTCTGTGATTTCTCTGATCTTCCTCTCATTTCCCTTTTCTTTTTTTTTATATTCCTCTGTTTGTTGACATGCTCAATTGAACTGTCTTTCCTAGCCCCACTTTGCTTTATAGTTGAAAGTCTCTGTTCACTCATTGCATAGTCCTGTTGCCCAAGGCTATCCTGATAGCTTGTTCTGAAAGTCACATAAATATTTTCCCCTTGGGAAAAGTCACTTACTCCCATAACATTTCAGGTTCTCTTTCACATAAGGAAATGTACTCAATTTGTTCTTTACATTGACTTTATATTCTAACTATATATTTTTCAGGTTATGTCTTTCTGGAACACCTACAATCATTAACATAACATGGTTTATTTATTCAGCATCCTGTAAGCTTCAACTGAACTATAGTTTTGGTCATAAAATCAGCACAAGAAACCATAATAGAGTAAAATTACAATAAATACACATAACATAAATAGAAAACTACAGCTTTGCACAACTAGAAAAGCCCCTAGGCTCTCAATATCCTTTGTTTTCAAGTTGTTCTAAATCATGCCAGCTTAAACTTGAACCTCAGAGGAGGGCAGAGGCTGTTCTATAAAAATGGGGAGCATTTGACTTGTATTTTTAATACAATACAGGTAGTCCTCAACTTACAATTGTTTGTTTAGAAACTGTTCAAAATTACAACAGCACTGAAAAAAGTGACTTATGACAATTTTTCACACTTATGACCATTGCAGCATCCCCATAGTCACATGATTTACATTCAGATGCTTGACAACTGGCTCATATTTATGATGGTTGCAGTGTCCCAGGGTCATGTGACCATCTTTTGCAACCTTCTGACAAGCAAAGTCAATGGGGTAGCCAGATTCACTCAGGTTAATTCACTGCTGACTGCCAGGAGTTTGATTCTGACCAACTCAGGATTGACTCAGCCTTTCATCCTTCCGAGGTCAATAAAATGAGGACCCAGATTGTTGGGGGCAATATGCTGATGTTGTAAACTGCTTAGACAGGGCTGTAAAGCACTATGAAGCAGTATATAAGTCTAAGTGCTATTGCTATTGCTACTAATTTAACAACTGCAGGGATTCACCTGACAAATGTGGCAAGAAAAGTCATAAAATGGGACAAAACTCACTTAAGAATATAAATTCTGGGGCTCAATTGTGTTCATAAGTCAAGGACTAGCTGTATAATCTAAATTACAGTTTACAAACCAATATGCAAATCAAAATTAAATTATCACTCATTTGTGTACTGCACTTTTATCAATGCACAGTAACTATAGTAGAAGACCCGTTTAACATATTTTTAATATATGTTTAACATATAGGACTAAAATATTTAGTAGGAATGAGGAAAGAACCAGCAAATATATTAAAATAAAAATGTATCATTCTTTCCCAGACAGAATGATGTAAGGAACCTGACTCATTTTAAATAGTTGTTCTTCTTACTAGCTTTTTAGCTGTTGAATTGTGCTGCTTGTAATATTAGGGGTTTGGCAATGGCATATATGGGAAGTCAGAAGAAGAAATAATGCACTGAGAAAGTAAACATAAGGCAGCAAGACCTGAGGAGGAACGATGACTGTGTATGCCAAATCTGCTTCCTTCATGTTCTGTCTTCTAAGGAAATGAGTTTTATTTTATACACTAATGAAGGAAAAGGAGGCTTCTGAATAAAAAGAATGCAGAACACACTCCGGTCCCAATTGTGCTTCCATAACAGTCCGGTCCCAATTGTGCTTCCATAACAGTCTCCATGCATGCTTGTTAGCCGTAACAGTGAGTACTAGCTCCCAGTCTCCCAATTGCCTCTAATTGGATAATCCCAGGCATTCATTGTGATGTAATCTATCAAAACTCTCACGTTCTCAGTTCTTGCTGCCTTCCCTGGTTAAATAGCTTGGCATTTTAAAATTCTGTTGTTGAGATTTCCTCTCAGCATTCTGTATTACATTCACAGTATTTAGCTGCCTTTGGGGGTTTCTTTCTTTTTTTCCCTTCCATTCGTGTCCGATTGATCTCAAATTCTCAGAGATCTCCTGGGTAGGTCCCTGCTGTTTTCTTCCCAGGGTTTTCAGAAGTGCCTTTGCCTCCTTCCCAGGGCTGAGAGAAACTAACTAGCCCAAGGTCACCCAGCTAGCTTCATACCTAAAATGGGACTAGAACTCAGGTCTCCTTGTTTCTATCCTGATGCTTTATTACACCAAACTGGCTCTTTACAGGGTTGCTAACTGGGAATGGAGAGAGAGGATGTTGGAGACACATGTGCTTGGAAGCATTAATTTGATCACCAAGTTCCCATTTGGTTCTTAGAATAGAGTGTGCCCCCCCACACACACACACAACATGCTTCTCTCCTACTGCTTAGTATTCCAAAGTACCAATTGGGTAAATACTTATCTAACACCCATGGCCAGGGCTTTTAATCCAAGAAGTCCAGGCCATCTCGACTTTGGGCCAGTCACACTCTCTCAGCCCAACTCACCTCACAAGGTTGTTGTGAGGAAAATAGGAGGAAGAAGGTGTGCTGGATATCTTAGCTGCCATGATTTTTAAATATAATAAAGGCAGGATATAAATAAACTCCAGGCCTGTTGCTGAGTCTAGTGTCACAACTCCTTGTTTTTGACACACTTCCCTGGTTTGGAACAAGAATTATTTGTGACTTTATCTGCCTGTATGTTCACTATGATTACAAATATACAAAATGGGCATTCTTTAAATATGAGCTCAGAAGTTTTCCTTTGTTGTTTTAATATAGACTATATAGTGCCATTTTCCCATCCTTATGTTCTGATTTTGACATTGGATAGAAAGCCTTTTAATGTCTGCAACAATCCAAAACCTATTAAAATCCTTTAAATGATATTGTATTTGTGCTTTTTGCTTTTTCTAAATCAATTCCTGTTATTAGTTTTTGAAAACTGTGTACCATTAAGAAAGCAATTTCTTAATGCACTTATAAATCATTTTTTTATATTACTTAATTGGTGGGCAGTTGGTTTAAAAAAGTATATCATTGATGAATTCATTAATAAAAAGCTGAAGTTTTTATCATATAATATTGTGTTTGATCTATTGTTTTTTTCTGATTAAAATGCAAGAAGAAATGTGTTCTTTACTAATGTAATGCTATTGGAGGTTGCAGGCTATGACATCTTTTCGGGAATATATTCTCATTTGGAGACAATTCCTGGAATTAATGTAATTAGGGACTTTCAGTCATTAGGATCCTAAACTTTTCACATTAAAATTAATACAAGTTTTATAACAGTGTTAACGGTTTCTTGGAAATGATGCTGAATGCCTTTTAACACTGTAATGTACTTTTTTAATTTAAAGACCTTAGATCTTAGATACATCATGTTCACAAACTGTAACTGAAAATGAACCAGAGGCTAAAACTTCAATGCAACAGCAAAGATGTCTGCTCAATACAGTACCATTAATCTATTTTCTTTTTCTCTTTCTTGCTTTTCTTCTTTCTCTTCAATAGAAGTGGAACAAAAAGGTAATTAAATAGCTTTCACCTGTTTTATACATATACTCATTCTAAGCAATTCGGGGATAAAATGTTAAACGCTTGAATGTTAGTTGAAGCGCTTTCATCATTAACCTACACCACTTTAATCTCTTTTATTAAAGATTTGGTCAGGGAAGGAGTGGCTGCTATTTAATACTAACATGTCATCTTTTTGCAAGAAATGTTTAATAGTACTATTCTTCTTTCCTATAGATTGTTTTAACAATTACAATGTATTCCTTCTGCTTCCTCACAATTTATGGGAAGCATATGAAATAATTTGCAAGAATACTCACATACTGTAGTATTGAAAATTGTTTTTGTGTAGTATTTAATATTAAACATTAAAAGGTAGCATCTCATGCATGCCTACTTATAAGTGACTTTTTGGACTTCAGTGGTATATCTTTTTGAGCGTGTATAAGCTATAGCTTCAAAGTATAAATTGAATGAAGGAGGGTTTGAATAGTTCTTGTCCAAAAACTGAAAAGCTAAATTTTCTGTACTGTATATGGTTCGATGCCTAGTACAGTTGAACAGACAGCAAAGGATCGAGACCACATTGCATAGTTTATTCTATCTTACTGTTTATGTTCACTTGACCCAAGGTCTCACTTTTGGGAGAGTTTGGATCCATAAGTACATAGGGAACATATATTTCTGCATTTGAGTGTATACTGTACAAACTTAATATCAATTTCTGAAGATCTAGGATAAAGTTGATTGGTATACTTATTACACATTTTTTGTTGAAGTTTGCATTATCAAAACCATGAAAAATATAATAGTGCAGTATCACGTATTTAATAATGAATTTAATAATGAATTTATTTATGCACTTACTTGCTTATTTTACTCATTTATTTATTATTGTTTGAAACTGACCCCTGAAGTTCTCACGGCAATGAATAATCAGTTGAAATCATATTAAGGAAAACCAAACATAAAAGAAAGCATAGGAATTGTCAGTGCAAAATCACTAGCAACAACAATAAAAGGAAGTAACATTAAATGTATCTATAAACTCGCACTAATGAAGCAGGCCATAAAAAAAGGGTCTAAAACCACTAAAATTGTTTTAAATGCTGGCAATAGAGAGCACTAAAAAAAAAGCAACACAGCATAGATGCCAGACAAAGACATTTTAGAAACAGCCCATCATCACTTTTGTGACTTCCCTTCTTTGGTGAGAACAGTTTGAGATACCTATAAATTTTTGAAGGCCCAAATGATTCTTCAGGATACATCCTTTAATGCTGTTTTGTCTAGACTGAATCTTAGTTTATTAGCTCTTTAATCAATTCTTTATTCTGCTTCAGAATATCAATTGCCTTATTTGTATTAGGAAAGGAGAACTGAGTGTCACCGGCAGCATATTGATAATAATATGCATATTTAAAAGCTCAGGAAATAAAGACCGGAGGAACCCATTTCATAATTTCCATGAAATAAACAATCATCTTCTCAGTGCCACTTTTGGAATTAGCTATCCAAATAGATACTAACTTCTTCTTCATCCCAATTTTTTCATAAGGCGGATGGGATTAAAAGTTATTGAGAGAAAATAACTTTAATTCAAAAGTGCCTGGTGAGGGTAACATACTATCATTGTTTTAAATTTTCAAACTGCACTATTAATAATAATTTATTAAACTTGAATGCTGTCTGGCTATTAAACAGCAGCATGCTCACAGCTTCTTTTGAAGAGGCTGGGGCAGCCCATGTTTCTTATGGCAGTTCCAGCATCATCCAATTAAATGAGAAATCACAAATGGACTGGTAACTGTACACTAGCTTTTTCATCATGGTAGATAGAGGTGACCCAGGGCAAAGCTCCTCTGAGGAACATTACACACATGCACTCACACGAACACATGGAGCCTCTCCAGCTTCTTACTCTTCACTCCTGCAATTTTTTTCAACCTTCAAGAACTAACCAAGCAGATGCACAATAACTAGCTAAGAGACTGTTCCTTAATTTTCATCTGAGTTTAAATGTGTTTCATTGAACACAAAAATGCCCTTGCGTTGGCACTTCCAGCTATCATTTTAAATATACATTTTTTATACCTCATTCCATTTTCAATGCAAAGACAAAGGAACTTGTTTTCCCTACAATTTGTTCAGTTCAAAGGTCTGGTATTTACTATGCTTGGGAATGTCTTGGGTCACATAGAAAATACAACTAATAATCACTTAATAATGTTAAAAATTTACAATCTTGTAGGGCTACATTTTTAGCTGTCCAGGGCCATATGTGGCCCATGGTCCATAGGTTGCACACAGCTGATTTAAGGCCCTATATAGGATTAAAAGATGTCTTCTGATTCCTTGAGCCAATCATGAAGTAACAGAAGTAAAGCAAATTGGGAAAGCCTGGTTTAAGCACCAGCACCTCCCTACACTCAACTAAATATTACATTATTTACTTAGAATTAACGTCCAGAGCAAGTAGGCTTAGGATAAAAAAATGTTGTTGGAAGAAACCATTTGGAAGGAATCATTTCCCAACAGAAAGAAACCCAAAGTTCACTATCTAGCTGCAAAAGGAAGAGCCAGAGCTGTCATTTCCCCTCAGTTTTTTCCCCTCAGAAGACACTAGAGTATGTGAAACATTTCCCACCCCCAGTGGTCTCTGGCAAAGTAAGTACATCCTTTTTTCCTCATGGAACTGTAATTCCAGGGATGTGCAATTCTGATTGTCTTGAAGGCCAAACACAATAAGCAGGGACAGGGCTGCCATCAGGAACTCTCGATGGTGGAATGGTTGCCTTATATGTCAATGTTGGTAAGTAGCAAAGGCTGGAAAAGCACCAAAGGGATCAGCATCTGTTGCCAGTTTCTAATTGGAACTGACTTAGTATTGGAATATTGACATAGACATACCAAGTCAAGTTTCTATCCTACTTCCTTCTCTGCCTTATTTTTCAGCCATGGCTGTTGCTGAGGTCAGATCTCTTACAAAAGTCTCAGTTTCAATATTAACATATATTTGTTTTTGAAATGCCAGTCTTGATGCCAAGCTGAGCTTTAGTGAGAGATTGGCCTCCATAAGTAAGGCTCTGCTATATAGTGTATGTGGGAACATTTCTTCTGCTCACATTTTGCTTTGGTCCTTCCAATCCAAGATGATGCCACATTCATTTTTTGAATGTTGTGTAGAAATAATAATTGAAAGCCCTCCAGAATCAGGTGCTGGAACAAAAATTTTGAAGATGGATTAATGCTGTAAGAAAATTCCCCTTCTGCTTCAGTTGCAAACACCATCCAGTATAAGGATTATTCTAAGGACCAAATCAGGAGAGGAAAGGATTTGCAGGCCATACCTGCTATTATCCATTAATTGGTACACAAATCCCAGCTGATGCTGTTTGCATTTTTATAAACCAGCATATTAAATGCAAACACAAATTTTATGCCATATCTTGTTTGGCTTAGTTTTAGACAGGACAGGGAAATTCTATGCATTACACTGTTTTGACTATTTCCATTTTTGCTGGGATAATGGATATGTAACTTAATGTAATATCTGTATCAAAAAATACACCTTATCTGAACTAATGCATTGTAATGCAATGGATTACATTCTGAAAAATTAAGTACAGGTAGTTCTCAACTTATGACCACAGCTGGGACCAAAATTTCCATTGCTAAGCAAGGCAGTTAAGTGAGCCGCAGCCGATTTTATGACCTTTTTGCCATGTTGTTAAGCAAATCACTGCAATTGTGGTTGCTAAACAAACTTAATTTTCCCCATTGATTTTGCTTGTTGGAAGCTGGTTGGGAAAGTTGCAAATGGATCACATGACCCTGGGCCACTGCAACATCATTGCCAAGTGCACAAATTTTAATCACGTGACTATCAGAATGCTGTGATACTTGCAAGTGCAAGGACTGGTCATAAATTAATTTTTTCAAGGTCATTGTAACTTTGAATGATTGCTAAACAAATGGCTATAAGTCAAGGACTACCTGTACAATCAGTTAATCATGTAGCAAAGTTGGCATTTGTTTCTTAAAAAGAAACTGAAGTATATCTAAAAACATATTTTGGTGTTGGAGGGAAATAATATTAGTTACAAGATTTGTGGAAGGGAACATCACAGCAGCTCAGTCTTGGAAGTTATGAATTGCTTAAGTCATGTTTTTATTTTTATGTATTTCAGAGGACATTTTAATGCTTTAACTTAGTCTTCCTGTATTGCATTTTGCTTTTTGCTTTTTATTGCTACTGTTTTTTTCCTTCCTCAGGACACATTCTTTTAATTGTTTATTATTTGCTATGGATTAATTACGAATGTATTTATGTTGCAATTCCCCAGCCCTTTTTAATATTTAAACTGCACACCATAAGAATGATTTCTCTGAAATAGAGTTTAAATGTCTTTTAGTTGCTTTTTTGGTTTTATACCAGTATATGTTGTATATGTCATGTCAAAGTTAAAATTTATAATCCCTATAAATTTCCCCTTATGACCTTTTTAGTGCAGAGTACCATTTATGTATTTTCAGAGTTAGGAGAAGATTGATATTTTTAGTTCTTCTCCTGGAACTTGAATTATAAATGTCTAAGTGCCAAGAAAAGTCTTCTGTCACATTTAATAATCAATTTTACTTTTAACTTCTTCCTTACCTTCAGTTTTTCTTTGCCCTGGACTACTAAAAGGAGTATACCAGAGTGAACATTTATTTGAATCTGATCACCAGTCAGGAGCCTGGTGTAAGGATCCATTGCAGGCTTCTGACAAGATTTACTACATGCCGTGGACACCATACAGAACTGACACTCTGACAGAATATTCTTCCAAAGATGATTTCATTGCTGGAAGGCCAACTACAACATACAAGCTCCCACACAGAGTGGACGGCACAGGATTTGTGGTGTATGATGGGGCTTTATTCTTCAACAAAGAAAGAACAAGGAATATTGTCAAATTTGATCTACGGACAAGAATAAAAAGTGGGGAAGCTATCATTGCTAATGCCAACTATCACGATACATCCCCTTATAGATGGGGAGGCAAATCTGATATAGACCTGGCTGTTGATGAGAACGGTCTTTGGGTGATCTATGCAACAGAACAAAATAATGGTAAAATAGTCATTAGTCAGCTAAACCCTTATACCTTGAGGATTGAAGGGACATGGGATACATCCTATGACAAAAGATCAGCTTCCAATGCATTCATGATCTGTGGCATTTTATATGTAGTGAAATCTGTGTATGAAGATGATGATAATGAAGCTACAGGAAATAAAATTGACTATATATACAGCACTGAACAAAGCAAGGAAAGTGTAGTGGATGTTCCATTTCCAAATTCATATCAGTATATTGCTGCAGTGGATTATAATCCAAGGGATAACCTTCTTTATGTATGGAACAACTACCATGTGGTTAAATATTCATTGGATTTTGGACCAATGGACAGCAGAACAGGTAAGGTTCTTTGATTAGTTTTATCTTCTGTTATTTCTTGATTTGCAATTTAGTGGCTAAGGCCAAACTTTTTCCTTCCATGAAAATCAGCAGGATGCGAGATTGATTGGAAAATAGATCAAAAACGTTTATCTGTGAATGTTTTTCTTTCACCTTAAACAGCCTTCCTCTCCTTGACTTCTACTCCAATGGAGATGAGAAAGACAATGATGGGATTCATGTATCCCTTTATATAACCCCTTAGGAGGTTTATCATTTATTCAGTTAATATGTTGTCGGTACAAGTCATTGTTATTCATTTGCATTGTCATTTATAGAAACATAGAAAACTGACAGCAGAAAAAGACCTAGTGATCCATTGAGACTTTGAAGCTTTTTATTACTATGATTTTATTTTTATTTTTGTTGGATGATAAGTATGTGTTTATCCCAAGCATATTTAAACTCAGTTACTGATGACTGACCCACTATCCCTGCTGGAAGTTTGTTCCAAACTTCCACTACCCTTTCTGTGAAGTAATACTTTCTAACATTACTTCTGAACTTTCTTCCTGACAGTTTGAGATTATGCCTCCATGTTCTTGATTTTTGCTTAATATTGTACAGCCTTCTAGAACCTTACTCGTATCCTTAATATATTTAAAGTTTTCAATCATGTCTCCCATTTCTCTTATGTCCTCTGAGCTGTTACATATTCACAATCTCTCTTGATATGTTTTCTCTCTCAGATCTTGCACCATTTTTGTGGCCCATCTCTGGACTCACTTAATGTTGTCAATATCTTTTTATAAATGAGATCTCCAGAACTGGACACACTATTCCATATAGGGTTATCTAAAGTCCTATATAGATTATGGTTTATATTACAATTTGATGTTTTATGTAAATTCACAAATGTGCATCATTCAATGAAGCATGTTTAAACAAAATATACATGTTAGCTCCATGCTTGAACACAGTCATAATCTTTATAATTAGAAAATACATTAAACCTCAGGCAGCAAGTCAAAGAGAATTCGGTTTTAGGTTAACTCTGCATAGCTGCGGTATATTAGAAAAAGCTGCTTTAGAATGTGAGGAAGCATGTAGAAAGCATCTTTTGAATAATTAAAGCAGCCATGTCTTTCTAAGGTTTGTGCTGTTTCAGAAGCGTCTCTACAAACAAAGACAGAGGCAACCAAACTGAGCTTTCAAAGCACTCAAAATATCCACTTCTTTTACCAATTCAAAACAAGGTACTTTGCACATTCTGCTTTGCATTCCCAAACACACATTGCTAAGCACCTTTTGCAAAGATTGAGAATGTGGAGTGCCACTAGATTCAGAAGAGAAATTCATCACCCCATATAGAGAAGATATTTCTGACTCATGGTTAAGCCATCCGGGAACATGGTAGAAGGCAATTTGTAGCTTTTTTGTTAAAAGCAATGCTTCAGAATATATTGTCCAGTTAATGAAAGAAAACTTTTATTTACTTACTAAATTTATATCCTGTCTTTATTTTGTGTAGTTCAAAGTAATAATGCTCCTTCCTCCTCTTATTCCTTTGTTCCATACAACAACAACCTTGTGAGATGGGTTGGGCTGGGAGAACATGATTGGTCCAAGTCACCCAACTGGCTTCCATGCCTACCAGAAGGCTTAAACTCATAGTCTCTCAGATATTCCAAGCTTTTCTAAATGACCAAAATGATTTTTAATTGATTACCTTAACAACTGCTACAAGAATGTTATATTTTCTAAAGCACCATTCATTGTTTAGAAAACAGTATACTGTTGCAGTGTTGAACATTTGTATACTGTTGTTTTCTGGAAGCTTTAATGTAGATTGAAATGTGATGGTTATTTCCATTTTGTAGTCAAAGGAATGAAACCAAAGAATGAAGGAATTCAGCAGAGGATTAGCAGACCATCAATTTTCAGCAGTAGAACAGACAAAATGGGAATTAAATAGAAACACAGAGGAAGGAAATGGATTTGTGATTTGGCAAAGAAAGAAAGGTGCCTTATATAGTACAGGGAATAGAAAGATAGCCATCAAGATATGTTTTTATTTGTTTTGTTCCTATAGCATTGGGGTTTTTTGAAGAGCAACACTTTACCTAATCTCTGGAGTGACATAGAAGAAATCTAAAAATACACAGCTGTGACTCATTTACTGGTAGAAAACTGTATCTGTTCCCACACACTATCTTTCAGTACAAACAAATCTGAACTTGTTTATATTAAAGTTTTAAAATATCAATTGGTCCTTATTGCCACCCTGTTGAAAATGTCATTGATGTAGTTGTAGAATACTGAATACTGAATACTGATTTTAAGTGTAAACCGCCCCGAGTCCTTGGAATGGGGCGGTATATAAATCTAATCAATCAATCAATCAATCAATAATACTTTATGGAGATAATTGTGTAAGGAAGGTCATGAAGGGCATCTTGCAGGTGCTCTGTAGTGTAGCCTTGATTGTAGTAGCCATGATTGAATAAAAATCTTAAAACACATGTTCCAGTTTCAAAAAAGACCCCTAAATGATACAAAATGATACAATAAAATAGAATATTTAAAAGGAAAAAAAACCAGCCCAAACTACAGAAACAATAGTCATTGAGACACCACCAAACATTGCTTAATAGCAGTCATCACCTCCCAGACTACCAATCTTCAGAGGCTTTCCTGAGTGTCAGCAGAAATGGTGCGAGTTGACCTTGAGGGGTGGGGGAGGGGGGGGCTTTGCTTCAAAGGAGAGGAGTAGCTATAGGAAAAACACGCCCTTGTGTTCCTGATTATGGGAAGGATAGTACTTCAGAAGCCATTCATCATTCCTACTGGATCAGCAGAACTTGTTGAGTGAATATGGTCGCACAAATATCCAGAGCCTAAGTTGTAGTTGTCAAGACTGACAGAGGCACAATTAGGAGTTACACAAGATGCTTATAGCAAAGTCCAGAGAAGCAGCTCTCATCTCCTCACTATTAGTAGTAATTATTAATTGATTGTTGTGGCCATATCAGACCAAATAAAAATAAAATATAGGATCTAATTCTAGGGTAAAATAGATAAAAGGAAATACCCACAAACATTTTCAGGAACAAGATTAAGAGTCAGAAGTTTATCAACAGACCCAAAGTCCTAGATTATGTAAATACCACGAAAGGATGACAAAGTGCGATCCTCAGATCCTACTCATTTTCCTTATCTTCAAGCTTAAAGCCTCTGACTTCTCAAGTCAGAGTGATTCAGAAACCTGCAAGTTACAGAAACTGATTTTTCCAGCTAAGAATTATTGGATCAGAATAATCCCTAGATGCTGTTAAGGTAACAAGCATACTTATCACTTCAGAGATAGGAAACTGACATTTTAATCTTGTTTATTATATGTTTCTGGATTATATATCATTTACAGCTCAAAGGAAGGAAAATACAGTAAAATAGGACCCATCGTATTGTAAAGGAAAACCAAACTGAGGTATATTGTTTCACAAAAGAAAAACAAATAAAGGATCATAAGTTGTTTCTGTGCTTTCATTCTTTTGGATACATTCAGACAGTGCTTAACTGAAAGTCCTAGACTAGTTATTTTAAAAACACACACACAAAACACGTGTAAATGCACCCGCTACAAACAATTGCTATAATAAAATACATAATATCAATAAAAATAGAAGAGTATTTTTCGGATTTATTAGAAATTAAAACTGTTTTAAACAGATAGTTATTTAACAGAATTTGTACTTATTATAGATACAGTAGATGTAGATGTAGATAGACATACAGTAGACATACACATACACATATCTTTAAACCTGAGACATTGATTTCTACTGGATTTGAGGGATTTTGTGTTTTTTGTTTGTTTGTTTGTTTTCTTCACAAGGCAACCTAAAATTTTGTGCAGCATAAAATATAGTGCTATATAATAGGACATACAGAAAAACAAAAATTCCCCTTTGGAAGAATAAACAAATCACTTAAAGGAGTTATAGATTCAATATAAGATTCTAAAATATTCTATTAATAAAAATTAGCAATGATTGACACCAAAGGACTCCTCTATTTCATAAAGTAGACTCTCAAGCCTGGGAACAATATCTTAGAGAGCTGTATGCAGACCCAGCTTATAATAGGAGCAAGACTCAGAACAATTTGGATCAAATATATAATAGTGCCATTATGGACATCTTTTGGGGAATGCAGGAGATCAAATCATATTTTTCATCTTGATTTATTTTTAAATGATTAATGTAACATTAAATACGTACATCAAAACTTCCACCCAACTGCATATTAATTTAAAGAAAAATCCAATAACTGATGTCCTAAACTAAAATGTTAAAAATAAATTAGGAGACAAAGGAGGCAGATATATATTTTATCAGGCAATGTTTACATTGTGAATTTAAAATGTTAGAACATAGCTGCGGGAGATGAAACGCCAAAAAAGACGTCTAGAGGGAACCTGGAAGAAGAGTCGTTCCGAGTCTGACCGAACA
>JANHFL010007791.1:107330-123347 GCA_032468155.1 Oxyrhabdium leporinum
AGGAACAAAACAATGTTTATTTTCTCAATCACAATGATATTTTTCTAAGATATAAATTAACGCATGAACTAGGAGGAAAAGAATTCTCTGCTTCAAAAAGTTATCTTATTGATTATTAATTCAAGCATGACATTGTCATTATAATTTCAGGTGTTTCAACATTCCTTTGCCTTGCTCCTGGTGGAAACTGGGATCCTCAAGGGCCAGACCTCAGCAATTGTTCCTCACTTTGGGTCAACCACATCACTCAGAAGGTAACCATTCACTTAGACGTGATATATTTGTACTAACAGTTATGTTACAGTCATTCTGCATTCATTTAAAAACAAGATTTTGTAATCAAAACTTTGACTAAATCAAAGCAAACTATTCTGTGCAGCAAAATAAAGAGCTCTGGAAAACTATGTCAGACAGAGGTATAAAAAAGGCTGAAGATCAGTTTCAGCACGACTTATCTTAAGTTAGAGCTTGACTCAAGGACTCCATGAGAATAATCAGAAATGTGAATCTTTGTAACTCAAAACTTAGATATCCTAAAATCTTTTAGAAGTGATGTTTTATTATGTAAAAAAAAAATTAGAATGTAACACATGGATGAAAATTCAGAAAAATACTTTCAGATTTTACTAGTGTGGATGTTAGCTGGAGAATGTATTTATTGTAACCACTAGTCACAATGCACCCATACAACATTTCAGGATCACATGAAATAGTGTTGAAAATAAGTACTTTGTGCAGTTCCTACATTTTATTGCCCTTTGATATCATAGTTTATTATTCTTATTTTAGTTTTCTTCACAGTAAAAAAAAAAGATTGTGTCTGACATCTTACTCTCTCTGCATAAAATTTCATGCATTTCATGAAGTGAAATATGACTAAATAAGGACATGTTTACAGTTTAAGTTCTAGCTTTGTTTGGATCTTTTCCCATACTCTGTCCTGTAGAAATGGAGGAATGGAATTGTCCACATTAAAGTAGCTTCAGTTTCAAAGAATTGCATTATATTAAGTAATCTAATCTTCTTTTCAGGAAATAGATTGAAATGTCATTTAATTACTCAATTTTAAAATGTTGTTACGATTGATAGTTTCACATTATAAAATGGGTAAAGACTTTCTTTTTCAAGTTTTACAAAACTGCTAAAAACTATTTATAACAGAATAACAGAGTTATTTGGGAAATAAACCGAGCAGAAGTTCTTCTAATATTTATTCTTTTCTTCAAGATCTTAACATTTTTATAGTGTTTCATATAAAGTAGCCTCTAGTAGCTCATTTTAAAATAGTCTACATTTTATTTATTCTGTAATTGATGTGCTGTCATGTTTGAAAAGTGGAGGAATAGTTTTATTAATTTGGATGCTCTGGGGATTATGTCTCCAAACATCAGTCATGCTAGATTCTTAGTGTCTTTATATTTTTATATGATTTCATTATTTATATTATCTATCAAAATAGTCTTTATTCTATGGGCGAATTGAAGATCTTAGAGAAAAGACAGCTAGGGAATAGTGTCATTTATCCATAGAATAAAGACAATTGTGATAGATATTATAAATAATGAAATCATATAAAAATATAAAGAAGGCCATTTGAAGAAGTTTTCTTGTGCTTTATTAGGCTCATGGAGTGCTCCCCATATATGTTATAACCAGAGATTGTTGACAGGGGACAACAAAATGGTGGGTGCAATCAGGTAACTGAATGTCTGCCCCTTTTTATGTCTGTGCGATGTGTGAACACACCTTAAAAGGAAGCTGAGCTTCAATCACCTGGTCACGCCTGCTTTTGATCACTCTTGTGGATGCTTCTATACATACACATTGCTTCTTTTTCAGTTAAGCAGTGATCATTGCAACCCTGAAGTTTCGTGATTTGGCTTCTTTAATTTCTTAAAGCAATTAGTTAAAAATAAAAAACACCCTAGTGAAATAAAGCCACTGTCCACAGTTCAGTGTTTTACGTAAAAATATACCTTAAAGCAGAGATTTGTGCAATTTGTGACTTTCATATGCTTCCAGATGCCCCTTATGATCAATAGGCAAATTAGGAGTTATAGTTCAACATCATCTGAAGACCATAGATTCATCATTCTTGGCTGAGACTGCAATCCTATTTAGACCTACTTAGAAATAAGTCCCCCTTGATATCAGTGGTGCATGTCATAGAAGTAACTATAGGGTTGCATTCTTATTAGTATTTTGCAACTTCATTTTATTATAAAACAAATACTTGGTATGTGTTTTACCTATACTTTTTCAATCTGTTTTCTTCCCCAAAAACTAGGATATTTTTTTTTTAAAAATCCAGTATTTCGTATTCAAAATATAGACCAGTTATTTCTTCCTTAGTTCTTCTTTTAAACAAAGCAGAGCTGCAACAGGACATTGCTCATTGGTTATCACAGAGCTGATAATCTAAATCTGTTTCATTTGTCTCAACGTAAATTTTGTAGATATTATACATCTCAAGTCACTCCACTCTTCTTAATAATTTATATCAGGATGGTATATACAGTATAGTACTGTCAACTTTTCAGAGAGACATACAGTATATATAGATGTTACTTTATGTCATGTTCCTTGTGTTTGAGGTTTACATTACTTCCCTTCCCTGAAGGTAAGATCTGTCTAGGTAGGTCTGATGATTCCCAATAAGGATAAAAGTGGTCACATACTGCCACCAGATGGAGATATTGGTTTTCCTGTTACTTCATTCTTTTTCTTTTAGTTTGTATGGATTAGTCCAACTTTTTCAGGTGCATGACTCATTAATTGCATGTAAAGAAATATATGTTGTTTCAATAATTGTCTATTATTAAAATTTGTATTATTTATTATGTTTATGCTCAAAAAATTCAACACAAATAAGAAAGCTCTTTCCTGTGATTAAAACAAGCTGTACCAACACAGCTAAAGAGATCAGTCCTCCTTGTGAAAAAGGACATATATAAAGAACTTACTGAAATGGGTGAATGTCACAAATATATGGGTCGGGAAGCAACTGTCTGTTCTCCAGATGTGAAATCTGAGCATTTTTTTTTGAGAGAGAAATTGTATCTTCTGATGCTTTTCCTGAATCATGGGAAGGTGTTGTGGAAAGCAATTTAATGTTTAAGAACTGACAACGAATCTGATGTCTGCTGTGATTTCAGAATCTAAGTACGAAAACTTCAGAATATGCTTATTTTAACAGATTATGTTATCCCTTTCAGCTCTGCCATTTTAGGGAATTCCTACCATTTTAGGGAACTCCTGCAGATTTTATTAATATTTAAAGCATTTATGTCTGACGTGAATTCTATTCAAAAAACATTTCACACAGAATTCCAGAACTCCAATGACTTTGTTAAGACATTTGTTTTAAGAATTATAGTGGCCTAGCAAATGCTTCAAGCCCTTTCAAAACCTCAAAAGTGCTATATTGTTATTGCTGATATCAGCTGGACTGCTTTTAATGTTCCCTCATCATGAAACATATTTTTCTCTTAGTCTAGTCCATAAAATACCTTGTAATGTTTTCACTTTTTTTCCCAACCATAGTTGAAATCAGGAGAGACAGCTGCCAATGTTGCTAGAGAACTTGCTGAACAAACAAAAAGCCACTTGCATGCAGGGGATATCACTTATTCAGTTCGTGCCATGGACCAGTTGGTGGGATTATTGGATGTGCAGCTTCGAAACCTGACACCTGGTGGAAAAGACAGTGCCGCACGAAGCTTAAACAAGGTAAGAGTCAGCATTTTCTAAACTCATTGTTGTAGCTTGTGCATTTAGCCACAATAATTTGTCTCTACTTATTACTGGGGATGGGGCTTTCTGACCCTTTTGAATAGAGCTCTTTGCTTTTTGTGAAATCAGTTGCTCCCTATTTATATAGCTGTAGTTTCAGAAAATATCAAGATAGGGGAATTGTGTAAAATATTTTTTTGAACTTTAGTTTCTATGGATTGTAGGAATGAATAGAAGGATACACATAAGTAGTAAAATATATTAATCAAAAAAAAAATTCTCCAGTTTCAATTCCCCTTTCCCAAGTTCAAAATAAAATAGAGTTTTAGTTTAGTTTCCCTTTACCCAATTTTTAACTAGAAGGCATAGGATAGATTATTAGTAGGATAGTAATTCTACAATTTCCACCCATTCTACATTTATTTATTTAGCGTATGGCACCCATTCTACAATTAACCATTTATTTGATGGTATGTCTTTTCTTCAGTAGGCCATATATCATTTTACTAGATTCTAAAAATATGCATTAGTTTCTCCTAGCAAAGCTATTTCTACATATTACAGTATAAAAATAATTCTATTCAATGAGCACTAGAGATGTAAACTGATCGAGTAACAAAAAAACTGCAAGCAAACAATCAAACTCAAAGACCACCAAGAACTCTACCATTCAACCCTGAGCAACATATATTCTATTGGTAGATAATCCTATGGATTTCTTAGGTAGCTTTTCCTTTTGTGAATGACAGAAACAGAAACGTAATATCAGGATAACCTATGCTGTAAAAATAGTTCGAATATTTACATCATATTGAGGAAACACCAGTTTTTACAGCACTAGAGAATGGTACTGAAGGTGGGTTTTTTTACTTCTTTATTTAGTCAATTTTGCTTCTACAAATCTTGCCCTCGTGCTCCATTCTTCATTTTCCTTCTGCCCCGAGAACACTTTCCAATAATTACCATGTGAGAAAAGGAAGAGAGTTGCAAACAAAAAAGTTGCTGTCTGAGTTCCTAGCTCTGTGTAGTGAGGTTCTGAATATACTGTAGATGACATTTTTCTGGTTGAAACTAATGGAATTTGAGACCCAAAGCATTTGGGAGACTAGAGAATACTAAATTGCAGTGGCAATGTAAACACCATGGAAGAGCTCTGGAAACTTATTAATTCTTACCTTTTGCCTTTCTTCCCAGCTGCCATTCTTTTCCTGCCCTTTGCATTTATGGGAAAAGAGGGTGGGGGGGACTAGTCCCAGGACCCGAAGAGCAAAATGATGTGCTTGCTTGCTTGCTTTCTGAATTTCTAATAACCTTCCTCCCCTTTTTGTTGAAAATATTGTGGGTTTTATTTTTCAATTTTTTTCAGGTCAGGGATTAAAAATGGCAAGCAGTATGAGAGTCATTCAACAGTGGAACTAATTACCGCAATGCAGGGTTTCCTTTCCATTGTTTGAGTTCAAGCAGAGTTGAACCAACCATTCAGCTGGAATGTGTTAATTTGGATCCCCTCACTGAACAACAGGATTAGTCCCAACTGCCTATCTAGTTCCTTCCACCTCTAGGTCTCTATGTTTATCTGTAGACCAACATCACCTTCTTATACTAATTCCAGAAGAAAAAGAGGTGCTATCTAGAAGACTTGGTATTATGACTTCTGCCCAATATTAATCAAGTGTTAACAATATTTGACAATATGGCAGAGTTTTCTTTGTCATGTCATGATATACACATTTAGTCATTTTGCATGATCATGGTTAAGAACCACCCTGAAGATCGGCTTCTTTCAATGTGATCTACAAAAACTCCCAAGTGGCAAATAATTAAATAACATAGATAAGAAGCATTCTTGTCTACAATCCCTATTTGAATAGCCTGAACACAATTAGAACAAAATAATTAATTCAAAAATAATTAACCTTTCAGGCCACTTAGACCTTTTGCTGTAATCCTCTTCTTGTTTCTCCTCATGGTGTCCAAGGACTAATACATGTAATGCATGTGAGGAGGAAATGTTGTAAGGAAGCCTTTTGTCTCCTGACAATTTTACTTGCTATTGTATAATGTAGGGCAGCAGTAGCGTAATTTCCCAGTTAGCATCGTTCATTCTGTTATTTAATTCTGTTATTTAATTAGGTCCTTCTTGAAATCAGTGGTTCAAGTGCTAGTGTGCCCACTAGTTTTTATAACTATTCTAATTGTATGAAATAATTCATTGCATTTGGTTATTAAGAGATAATATTCCTCTTCAGTTATACCTGAAGTTGCTAAGCAACCAAAATATCAATTAGTTTCCTTCAGAGTAAATACTGACATACTGGACCAGATTTACTGGCTTCACAGTGTTTAGGCATCCCATTGGGACCAGATTGTCCTTTTTTTAAAAAAAAAAAAAGAGGTGCCACGATACCTAGTATTATTTTACATTTTACAATATACCTGAATTATATTTAATAGCAGTAAAATGTTATTTGTCTGTATGCATTTACCTGGAATACATGTGGCTGTAGCTCATTAAAGAACACATCTTTTAATAGTAGTCTGAAAAGGTGCTACCAAACTCTTTCTGATTTCTTTGGAAATTTCTCTCCATACATATTCATGGCCAAAGGAGGCAAAAATTTAAAAAATTAGAAGAGTTTTTTTGTTATTTTTTTTTCACATAAGGAAGAAATGGAGGAATGATGCAACTCAAGAATAAGTGGCAGTTATGCTTCCAGTTCAGTTCTGATTGCAGCCATAGATTCCATACTAGAACCATTTTAATCTAGAGCAGGGGTCTCCAAATCTGGCAACTTTAAGACTTTTGGACTTCCATGGCTGCCTGAGGAATTCTGGGAGCTGAATCTACAAGTCTTAAAGTTGCCAAGTTTGAAGGCCCCTGATCTAGGATAAGGTTAGAATAAAGCTTTGCACATCCTCTATTAGAAAAGCATACTAATATCTTCTTGAATTATCATGAATTATCATTATCTTCCTCACCTCAGTGAGACTCTTGATGATCTTGCTGGTTACTGCAAGAATGATATTGTTCAATTTGGAAGTATAATTCATTGAAAGATACTGTATTGTGTGATTCCCTCTTCCCATCTGCTAGCTGATAGGTAAAAGAAGACAATGTTTCATATTTTTCACTGAATTTAAACAAACTATTGCTGTTGATGTTACTTGGACTCATCATGTGGGGAAGAAAAGGCAGTTTGTTCTAGAAGCTGTGTAATCCTTTGGGAAGTGCAAAATAAAGAGTCTTGAAGGCCACACACGGTCACCCTGGGGTCTCAAATTTCCTATTCCTACTTTAAGACAAAACAAGAATGAATATATCAGCTTAAGAATAACATTTTAATACAATTAGTTAATTTGAATAAGTTTAGTAGGCATTCTATTTCACTACTTCAGTCTCAGCGTTCCCTTCTCCAGACATAGGAAAGGACTGAGATAACCCTATGGCACAGATGTAGAGGCCTTCCAGAAACTATTAAAGAGAAATTACAACCCACTGGGATACTATTTTGCAATTGTATGGTGGCAAATAGTGGCAAAGCAATTAGTTTTAAACGAAAAGAATGCAAATAAAGAAACTTCTGTGTTACGACCATCACCTGCTAAGATAAGTTCCCTCCAGGGCATGCAATTGTTTACATGTTCTTCTCTTTGTGTCCCCCAAATCACTATTATGCTTTTTTTCCCCTCTTCCTCTCTTCCTCTTATTTCCAAGAATCACACAGCACAGAAAATGTCAGCAGAGCTGTAGCTGAAACTAGTTTTGATTAGTTCACACTTGATTTCAGTATTTTGTATAATTTTGTCTATTAATTTTAGGTCTCAGTGTATCAAATTGTCCTCTCTTTCAATCATATTTCTTTCAGAATCTCACTATATAAATATATCTTCATGGAACATTCATGATTCTCAACAAACATTTTGTTTTTAATCATATCATAATGATGTTTAAGATACCAAGTATATATTTTGGATTTACAAACCAAAAAATATATAATAAAAAGTGTAGAGAGGAAAAAAGGGGGGAAGGTAAAAATTTATTTTAAAAAAGATATATAAAGAAATAATTTATCCTTTCATCAAGACAAGTCAATAACTTACCACTTTCTCAAACAGTTCAATCGGATATTTCTTCATCCCATATCTCATTTTTATCTATTAGCAGATAAAAAGCCTCAGCTTTAATCAGCAAATATCCATCAAAACACACGTGCAATTTCATATTCTTTCCTTTAAACAATAGCTTATCATTGCACTTTTAGAGAAAGTATATCATTTTCTCTAAAAGTGCAACAAAAAAACCTTTTTCTCATATATTTTCTTATATCTGTAAACAATTTTTAAAGCTTCATCAATTCAAACTTAATCAAGAAAAAAAATCCATTGTTACCAAAAGCAATATATTGAAAATTTTGATCTTTTAATCCTTTCAAATAATATCCTACAAATTAATTGTTTTCTTCATCTTCTCTCAGCAACTCCTTCCCAAGTTTAACACTTTCCTTCAATTTGAACACTAGAGTTTATCATTTTCTCTAAACATGCAACAACAAAAATACCCTCATCTTTTGTAAGGCCAAAATAAGAAAATTGTCCAAGTCACAGTTCTGAGTAGAAATTCATATGTCTAAAGTCACTTTACTTTGGATATTTATGTGACCCTTTTAGTTATTAAAACATCTGCTTGTTTCATTTGTAAGTCCTCTGTAACATCTTGGAAAATATTGTAACCTGTCATTTTTAAATCCATATCCAAAACAGCCTGATTCTTAGGATTTCTATTCTATCTCCCCTTCTTAAATCCATTTTTATAATACGAGACAATCTTAAGAGAAAGTTCTGAGGTCATTGTTGCTAAATATCCTTGAATGCTTCCAAAATTAAAGTAGTTTTCTCCATTCTGTATTGGTGGATCTTCTCCTTTAATTATAATTTTTAGGGTTTTTTTTCTTGTTGCCTCTAGTAACCAACCTTCAGGGTTTCCTCTTATCATGTTTTCTCTAATCCATGACATTTTCCCATGGAAAGATTTCATACACTTAAGATTCATTCTCTTCATATACTTTAATAGGATTTTGAACAAACCAATTATATGGATTATATGGATTCTTATAATTAATTCCAAAATCTTATTTACAGTCAATCTGACCCCTTAGTCCATTTATAACTATCCAAAATATGGATAAAGGGATCATCCCATTATTACTTATTTCCAAATAAAACATTTTCTTTAAGTTCTTACATTTACATGACGTTTCTTTTGCTAAGGATTGAAAGAAAATCATTCAGTGTACAAAATATGTCTTTTTGAAGGTTGTTGGTATCCAAAAAGCAATTTACAAGAAGTGATTAAGAAAGGAAGTGTATGAACCAGTCTCCTTTCGAAGGCCTCAAATTGCGGTTTGGGCAAAACTTTTACTGCCTCTCCAGAGAGATGTTTCCCTCTGTGTGACTATGTTATGGTCTCACCATGGGAAGCATCTATATGAAGCGCTTGTGATCCCAGTCCTATCCTTTATCAGATAACAATTTTGAGGCGTCAATCCATTTATCACATCCTCATTCTGCCATGGTCATTGGCTCCATTGAAAGCAAAGATGTCCACCTTTGTTCCCTGGTTTAAATAATCTGATAATAGTCCATATTACTAGTCCAATTACACTGATAGAATTTTTTCTTTAATTCTGTTGGATAAACTATTAGTTATAGACAGAGGTTAGAACAAAATCTATGAATCATCTTTGAATGACAATTATAATATCAATAATAGAATAATAAATGTTTCAAATATATTGATATATTATATACTTATAAAAATGTATCAAAACAGTCCTGGGAATAAAAGTTTGTTATTCTTTATTCACTCTTTATTTAAGCCACCTAAAGTCACATGTGGGGAGATGGGAGGCATAAATGTTTAATCAATAAATAAATATAAATTCATTATAGTACTTTTTCTTGGATTTTTCTTCTATATCCCTCTCAGTGAAAAAGCCAACCATTTTGGCAAGGATTTTCATTGAGGTAGATGGAATTTGCATAAATCTATGTAGTATACCCAAGAAAGAAAATATTCAATTTGTAACAGTTTTGCAACTTCTTTATCTTTCCTATATAACAAGCAAATTATAATTTACTCAGTTTAAATATATTTTGAGAAGGTTTTTGTCAACATTGAATTATTTGTACATTTAAAGATGAATGCTTCTGAAACAACATTGTATATACCCAGGGCCTATGGAAGGCAGCCTTAACAAGTCTGGATGGGACTACCGTATTAGTTCTCACTGTGAACATAACACTATTTGTATTTGCATTCCTAAACATTATGGTGCAATACAAAGCACTTGCAGTTTTGAGAATATTTCCATGTCACTGGGGTTTCTTTTATTAAAAAAAGTATAAATAGTAGAAAAACCACCAATTCTTAGACCCATATTATTATCAGATGAGCTACTATTTCCACAAGATCAAGGAATAATTATCTACCTTGAAATTTGGGATTTTCCAAATGTTATTGTGGAAACATATTATTTTGAACCACTATGATTATTGTAGTGGTTCTATTATAGTAATTTATCTGCTTTAATAAATATTTTATAGGTACTTTTAAAAGCTCTGCTCTTCTTGTTGCTATGTTTTCTGATCACTCAAATATTCTCAACTAAATTCACTTAAAGAGATTTTCTAAATTTCCAAAACACTCATTATGCTGTTTCTAAGTTTTTTATATTTTATTTCACAGAGAAAGAGGGAGAGGGAGAGAGAGAGAGAGAGAGAGAATAAGTAAATGTAAATGTAAATGTAAGCTTGTTATTGCTTCATATATTATTTCCATCGAGATATTCTTTATAAGTTCTACTTAAATTTCTCTAAAATAAGTTAGCTTAGCATATTGTAATTCAGTTTGTTTATTTATTTTTAAAAATGTACAGTAATTAGATAATTGGCAAAAACTGCAGGTTCTCTTAAATTCTATTCTGATGAGCCAAGTTCTATATTTGCCAAGAGACTGATTGAGACTGTTGAGCTATAAAAGAGAACATTCCCTGTGGCAGAATCATAAATGGAAATCCTAAGTCCTAAATCTTTGTTCTGTTTTAGTACATCATAAACATTGTTTTGTTGTTTAGTTTTAAGTTTTAAGTAACTTAAACAGTCTTAAAAATAAAGAGATATTTTTAGAATAGAAAGATTTGAGTGGAAATCTATAATATTTATACTTTATCTTAATAATTATAATAACTTAATATTTGTTTCTGGTGTTCAGTAGTAAGATGCGTAGTTTAAAGTCTATAATATTAAGAAAAAAGTATTCTTGTATCATTGTTTTATATATTTTGTTTTCTTCTAATGCTAATTTATTAAAATTCTGTTTTCATAACTGCCATCTTTGTGGAACCAGCTTCAGAAACGGGAACGTTCTTGTAGAGCTTATGTCCAGGTACTTTCCATTTTCTCATTAAATGTATCATTGTTTTGTCTGCTCATTTTTACAGGTTTTTTATATGTTAGATCTGAAAATCAATTATCACATAATTATATATCCTGTAATTTATTTGTGAAGGGTAGCTACCTGTCAACTTGTCCGTCCTGATTTTTCTTTTTTAATAGATTATATTAATATTAAGTAACTAAATGAGGGGCTGGCATGATAAAAAATAAACTGCTGATTCCTAGAATTGTCTTATGAGCTACATAAAGCACAAAGGTTTATTGTCCATGATATTCAAATAGCCACAGTTTAAAAAACACATACAAAGTATCATATCAATGATAATTTGCTGAAATTTTACAAATGGTTTTGATCTTTAATGATTCTTAAAATTAAATTAATTTAATTAAAATTAAACCTCCCTTAGTTGTTTAAGAAAAGATTTACCCATTCCCATTCTTCTTTTCCAAGAGACAAAATGCTGCTTTGAAAATGGTACTACAGATATGAGTGCATAATATCTCTATAAACATAAACACTCTGAGAGAAACTGGAAAGGAAATAGATACCTTTAGAACTAAATAAATATGGGGGCCAACCAATAAGTGGAGAGTTGTCAGAAGCAGGGTATTTTTTTTTAACTTTCCAAATATTTGTAGTGGTCTTCTTCATCTAGACTCTTGGTTTTATTTCCATAGGGCATCCTTCAGTTTTCACTATTTTCCCCTTGTTTTTGCTGAGGGTGGCACATCTGCCGAGTCCAAACTCCAGCAGCAATTTTATTTCAGATAGTGTTCTCCATACAGCTTCAGATCATCCATATAAAGGAAGTGGGATAGCATGGCAGATGTTTTTGATGTGTCACAGCCACGGCCTGACTTATTCAGTATTGTTGACAGAGGAATCAGTGCCATGACAAACAGTAGTGGTCATAGCGAATCTCCTTGAAAGAGTCCTCTCTTAAGGTTAACCTCTCTCGATCTATCAGCAACTGTGTCTTCCATTTGCCATTCATCTTTGCAAAAAACATTGTTCCCAACTCCTTTTATTTCTAGGCACTTGATTATTCAATCATGTGGCAGGAGTCAAATATCTTTTTGTAATCATGCCAAGCTACATTCTACTTCTCTTGCAGTTTTCCAAAACTATCTTGTCAATTAGGGGCTAATCTTTTGTTCTTCTGCTGTTTGGGCAGTTTCTTTTCTGCTTAGGTGGAAAGAGGTTGTTTTCAAGTAGATGCTGTTGACCTACATCAGCTACTATACCAGTTATTATTCTTACTTCTTTTAGCTGAACATACACAGAGTATATTTTGATTCCGGGATTAACAATTAAACTATAAAAACACATAGCTAATTAAAGACTGATCCCAGCTTAAATGTTGGCTTTGATTTATAAAGGATGACGATTACACTTGAAACTAAAAGTGGAGGTCCATTGAGGCTAACATATAAGCAAGCTTATATATAAGTCTCTCTGTTTATACTTTATATTGTAGAGATTTTAAGGTGGGTAATTTAACATGTATTAATTTCCATTCTTTTTGGTTCACAATCATAAATAAGATAGTTTATCTTTATTTATTAAATATCTCCTACTTAATTTGGAAGATGTTATTTTTGTTCCCATGTAACTGTTCATTTTTAAATCTTCACTAACATTTGAGAGCAGTTGTCTGTTACACTGGAAAATGTGGTCCTATTGCTTGTTATGTTCCTTTTAGTGAATGGAAGGGGCTTGCCAAAAATCCATCTTTTTCCTCTTTCCCAGGCCATGGTTGAAACAGTTAATAACCTCCTGCAGCCACAAGCTCTAAATGCATGGAGAGACCTTCCTGCACGTGATCAGCTGCGGGCAGCCACCATGTTACTAGACACTGTGGAAGAAAGTGCCTTTGTGCTTGCAGATAACCTCCTTAAGACTGATATTGTGAGGGAGAGCACAGACAACATTCGTAAGTAGCAAAAATAACTTGGGGGAAATAATTTCTTCAGTTGTATCTTAGTTATTTTTTTTAGAACAATTAGTCCATTATTTGTATGTGATAGATATATGGGAGAACTCAGTTCTACAAACCTTTAATGAAAGCTGACAAATATAATGTTAAGAAGAGTGTTACATGTTGTATTCTAGCTGGAATGAATGAAATATGATAGTCCATGCTTAGTGAAAATGTCAAACACATTTTCATGGGTTGTAGAAACAGTTAATAAGATCGGTGGCATTTCTCACTAGTATTCTGCATATTTCTAAAAGAAGGCCTCATCATACTTACTTGTTGTTTGCTTCATTTAACTAGCATAGGTTATACAAAATATATTAGGTAAATTCATTCAGTAGACTAACAATTTACTATTATCGAGAATGAAGGCATATCCAATAAACAGCCAAGTAACGCAGTACAGTAGATTCTTTGGAAATTATATTTATTGGAAAGATAAAATACAAATGTCAATACAGTCCTGGGCTGCATTAATAGAGGGATAGAATCAAGATCACGTGAAGCGTTAGTACCATTTTATAATACTTTGGTAAGACCACAGTTGGAATATTGCATCCAGTTTTGGTCGCCATGATATAAAAAAACATACAAAGAATGGTTGCAGGAATTGCGTATGTCTATTTTAATGAACATAAGGACTAGGGGTGACATGATAGCAGTGTTCCAATATCTGAGGGGCTGCCACAAAGAAGATGGGATCAACCTCTTTTCCAAAGCACCTGAAGGCATGACAAGAAACAATGAATGGAAACTAATCAAGGGGAGAAGCAATCTAGAACTAAGGAGAAATTTTCTGACAGTTAAAACAATTAATCAGTGGAACGACTTGCCTCCAGAAGTTGTGGGTGCTCTAACACTGGAGGTTGGGCAACCATTTGTCTGAAAGGGTATAGGGTCTCCTGCTTGAGCAGGGGATTGGACTAGAAGACCTCTAAGGTCCCTTCCAATTCTGCTATTCTGTGTGTTAAACAGAAAATAAATGAATAAATGACATGAGACTTGTGTAATGACTTATTGTTTCTATCCTATCTGTTACACATGGACTGATATGTTCAGAAATCGGAATATTGCACTATTTTCCTGCAGTAAAATTCATGTTAAGCATCAAAGTGAACTGAAATGAATATTGTCTTACAGTTTGTTGGAATAATATTAGATAAATATTGAATTCAAGCAGTACCTATCTTGGCATCTCTGGGTACAAAGTAAGTAGTAACTGCACAGTGGGGGTTTTTTTTATAATTCAGTTCCACTGCATATTGTTTGAGGGAATGATATGGTCTTATCACAGAGGGAGGGAGGGAGGGAGAGAGAGAAAGAGAAAGAGAGAGAGAGAGAGAGAAAGAGAGAGGGGGGGAGCAATGAAGACGTTTCTGGGAGGAATGAGCAAAGAACATTGTGTATGCCAAGAATATATAATGAACTAAGGCACAAAGTTACAGTAAGTAGGCAGCAATATGGGAGGATGCTGGAAGTAGTGGTGACATGATTTCATACTGCACAAGAGAAGACAATAACAAACAATTGCTACACAATAAAATCACATTAACAAACAAGATCAATTGATGATGATGTAGTGTTGGATTTTGGACCTCTCAAGCTGCTTGGCACTCAGTGTGCTACCAGGAAGAGCTGAGGATGGCACAATAGATTAAAGCCATCTACGGACTGATGTTACCATGCAGGAAAATAAAATTACATCTGCACAGACAAAATTACACTGAGAATATGGAAAGTAAGAAGCATGAACATAGGAAAGTTCAACATAGTGAAAGACTAAATTTATTGAATATACATTAACGTCTTAGACAACAGTGCATTGAAATGGACTAGATCTTTGCTGAAAAGATCATATTATTTATTACACAAGATAGAAAAATCATAGTGTTGCTTGCTTCCAAAGCCAGAATGGATAATGCAAGGCAATATATGCACTCAATGATCAAATAATATTGCTTAGATTTACAGACAACTCTTTAATACAGGTAGTCCTTAAGTTAGGAAAGTCACAGTGATGGCTCAAAGTTATGACACCCTCTCTCCTGAAAATGTTTATGACCCAATCCCAAAGTTATGTATGTTGCAGCACCACTGTGGTCATTTGCCCTTATGACTGACCCCAGAGATGCTGCAATATCCCCTGCCTATTTCTCCCACAGGCACTGGGCCTGCTTTGCTAACCCACTTGGTTCCACATGCTCCTCCCCACCCCATTACCGACTGCTCACTTACCCTCAAAGATCACCAGAGTTCAAGATGTGCTAGGAAAGGAGAACAGGCTGGGCCACATAGCAGAAAAGAGGCCGTCTTTTTCTGGTGAAGCTGTTTTTCTTTCGTCGCTAGCCTCTCCCCCACCATTAGCTCCACTAGTGCTAATGACACTAGTGGAATTGATGGCGGGGGAGGCATATGTAGCCAATGGCAAAACTCTCTTTCCTGCAGGCCTCTCCTCTTTGCAAAAGCATTTTTGCAAAGGGGAGAGAGGCATGTAGGAATGTGAGATCCACTGCATTACTTCATGAGGATGATTGAGTAAAGGAAAGGAGAGCACGTGGGTATTTGAAGTAGGAGATGAAAAGGATCAAGCCATTAACCATGGAATATACCCATCATAAATTGATGCCCACCTGATGTTTTGCACTACTGAGTTAAACCTCAGATAGCATTGCCATAGTAACCTCAGAAGGTGGAAATTGTACTCCAAAACATCAAGCAAAGACATTATGTTACAATATGGGTATTGCTACTAAACACCTTTGCTAATTGCAGTTGAGTCACAAGCCTATTGTCTTCAGATATGGAAGTCTTGCGACAAAAGCATGCACAGTTCAGATATTTTTTTACTTCT
>JANHFL010007791.1:123447-154120 GCA_032468155.1 Oxyrhabdium leporinum
ACACGTAGGTAGGCAGGTAGGTAGATAGATACTCAGATACTCAGATACTCAGCTAGATAGCTAGATAGCTAGATAGCCAGATAGCTAGATAGCTAGATAGCTAGATAGCTAGATAGATAGGCAGGCGGGCGGGCGGGCAGGCAGGCAGACAGACTCACTGAGTTAGTAACTAATATATTTGTTGCACCTCAGTTGAACCATTTCTATGCCCAGATTATCTATATAAGTACCAAAACTATTTCTAAAAGAAAATTGATTCCCCCCTTCTCTACTGAGGTAATTTTTACCATGTTTATTGAGAAGAAAAGACTGAAATAACATCTTTAAAAGAACCCTTGATATATGATATTTCAACAAAGATATCATTTGGTAGAGGACTTTTAAAATGAGTTTAGGTTTTAATGCCAGACCTGGAATGGAACCATACTTAGGAGATTTCAGCAGATATTATTTAAAAATGAATTTAGCTGTCTCACAAACATCTATTGGCCTTTTAAATCTAGAACCAGTTGAAGTGGCATGTGTTAATTATGGTACATTTCAGGCCAACTGTCAATTGTATGCTTGCATTTGCTGAGACAAGGTGTTCCAGTAGCCACAGTCAGCTACTCTGTGGTTACAGACTGAATCATTGAGGCCATTGGATTCTGGGACAGTAGTGGGGGTCACTAATGTTTTAATCATGGACTGATAAAATACAATGAAGTAGCAGAGTTCAATGAGCTCTTTACCCTATTGTATCTGAAACCTTTCCCTCAGGCAGAATGGCCTGATAATTGGTCTCAGGTGGCTCATGTTCCAAGAACATTATTAAACATGAATGCTATAATTGCTAGATGCCAAGTTAAAGGAGATGAAATTGAAAAAAAAGTCAATGGTTTCCTCATTAACCTTATTCCAATGCTTGGAAAAAAGGTACCAGTTTGCCAGATTTTTCTGTTGCAATACCTGGAATTAGCTACTTTCCAGGATTTAATTAATCAATTAACTAATCAGGAAGATTCTGATTAGTTAACTAATTCATTCCTAATAAAAGTGTATTCAAATATATATCCGTCTGTACTGAGTGTAGACATCATTTTGTACAAGGTACATACCATATAATATTTTTTTTGAATAAAATTGAGTGATGGAAGGACCCATCATTCTAAACTCCCTGCTCTATGCAAGAATCCAACTTAAAGCACACCCAGAAGACAGTTGTCTAGGCTCTCTACTTGGACATATTTGGCGAGCGGGAATTCAGCATCTTTCCAGTTATTATCTCTTACAGGACTTTTCTTCCCCTAACTTTTAATCAAAACCTATTTTTTTATAACTCATATCCATTGTTCTGTGTCCAGTCCTTGACTTTCTTCAATGACATCTTTTCAGGCATTTGAAGAGAGGTAGTGTATATCCCCCCCCCCCACCAAGTCAGTATTCCAGGTTGGATCTCTTACAAAATAAAGTCAAGTCATTCCCATGTTTCAGACATTGTGCTTCACTTGATTTTAAAATTTTGTTTCCTTTCTTCCAATCACATCACATTGCCAACTCATCTTCAGGTTGTAATTAATTACTGGTCCAAAAAAACATGGACTGGATGGCCCCAGTCATGGCTACCCTTTTCACTAATAGAAATTCTTCTTTCCTGATCAATGAAGCCTGGAATAGAGCAATCATGATATGCAAAAAAAGAGACAAGAAGGATCAAATTAATTCTACCCCATCAGCTGGATGCTGCAGAATAATATTGTGGTAGGAGCATAAGCAGAGGGTCAACAAAAGTTCAGTGTTCTATTTTTCTCTACCTGATATAAAAGTTCACACAGAACGCTCTATAATGTCTTGATTGATTTAAATACAGATGTTATTCAATCTCGTAGAACCAGGCTCTGGGAGAAGCTAGCTGTTTCTTCTATTCATGCCTTTTCCTATCAATTATGAAATTACATAAGATGGAATCAAATTCATTGTAGTGCTTTAGGGCAGCGGTCCCCAACCTTTGCGACTTGCCGGCCCAGCTTGGGGAGGAGAAGGGGAACTGGGCCACGCAAGGCCAATTTCAAATAGGCCAGCCCTTGCTCAGTCTAATTCCGAATAGGCCACAGCCTGGTAGTGGGCCGCAGCCCAGGGATTGGGGATCCCTACTTTAGGGTACCTATAATGTGTATTCATAAAAAGGTGGTTGTGCAAGGTTGCATTTTGCTGCCCTACTTCTTAACTCTTACATTTGTTTATTAGTCTAGGTTTTGATAAACTTCAGTTTCCCCATTACCAGATATGCTCAGCAGGAGACCTGTTTTTGGCCTGTCTATTTAATAAATTTAAATGGCTGCCCATCTTATATACATAATGCAAGGCAGTGAACAATTAAAACAAATAAAAATACAGTAAAACCAGGATTTAAAAAGCAAAGAGCTGCCAAGAACTTTCATAACTTCCTACACTCAGATTTTTATAAGTGGACAGTGCAGCAATCCTCTTTTAGCATATATGGGCTTGAAACGGGGCCTCTCTACTCTTGTCCATTATTGCAATGAGGAACTAATCATTAGCTACAATAAAACTAAAGTAGACAACTTCTCCAAAAGATATGTTCTGTCTGTCATTCCTGGAAAATCAAAAGCTTCAGAATGTATCAAATTAAGGTTTTTAAGCATCCTTCCAAACCATGATAACCTGGAATCATCAGCAAAGAGATGTTACTACTAGGACATATAATCTCTCAAACGCAATTCTGCATATTGCTAACTGCCGCAGCAATAACCATATTCCAGCTGCAAAGGAAATCTTCAGAGCCAGGATCGTTAGCCACCTGTTATACATACATAGGTGCTTTTCTATTCCAATGCAAGCTCTAGAGATGTTGTTCAATCTAAAATTTTGAGAGCTTGTGGCAAGTGTCCCATTCTGTATCAGATTCCTTTCTGAGACTGGAATCTAGCCTAGTTGTCATATGCAGTTGCTGCTTGAAATTTTGGAATTAAATTTGCTATTTTTTTTCTTTTTTTGGCAACTCTGTGGCAATCGTGATCTTGTGGGACAATTTTATCTGATCTAAATTGATGATACAAAGGGCTGTCAACAGTGATATTCAGAGTGACTTAAGCAAAAACCCATTCCTCTATGGACAGGACTTATTTGGGAACTCTGTCATATACAAAATCTTTCATTTTTGCCTTTTATGCATTTTTGCCATTTAGAAGGAAGATTCATTAATGTCTCTAAACAAAATATATTCTGCACCTGTTCAATAAAATGTGTTTCCATTTTCAAATGCCCTGATAAGTTTACCTAATACCTTCTTAATCCATTCTCATGTCTGTTCAGAGAAGAAAACCTTTCAAAGTTTAGCTAATAACTCACCAATTATCTGCTATGTATTGTGGCCATTTTCAATGTTTTAGGGTCTTACATGTTTTGCAATTTGGGTGCTTTTGTGCAAGATCCAGTTTTCATATTGTTGCAAGCAATCAGCCTGGGGTCAAAATAATTCACTACTAAAAAAAGAGACAGATGGAAATAGCCCCTTCTGCCCAAAGAGAATGTTGTAGTCTTATACCATGTTGGTGGAAGTGCAAAGCAGTACAAAAATTTGAACATTGATTTCATTACAAATAGAGCTTTCACTTGGTACATGAGAATCATTTGAATTAGTTTGTTAGCTTTATTAGCCTTCCTACAATGAATTAACTGATCAGATTGCCATCTTGTGTGTGTGTGTGTATGTATATACACCTCAGAAAACATATATATATATATTTGGGGGGGGTTGGTATATATATATATTAATATTGAGAGAAACTAGTTGACTTCTCAAGCAGTTTATTCTATAGAAGTATCCTATGTAGACTATATGATTCTGTTAGCTAGGACGAGTTGAATCTATATGGTGTGATGAATTGTTGCTAAGGAGATGAATTAGTTTTATTGATTGGAATAAAATTATAAACCTCCATTTTGCCAGATCAAATGAAGAATTTCCTAGATGTAATAGGAATATTTGAAATATGTGGAAATATAATTGATATTTTGTAACAAAATGTTGCCTTATCATGGAAGTTGTGAAATTTGATATGGATTGGTTTGGTTATTTTGCTTGTATTTAAGGCTAAAATGATAAATTATAACTTGTACTGAAGATATTGTCACATTGTGCTTTATATGCAAGGAAATTTCTGTATCACAGAACCTGAATATAAGCATGTTTAATGAATTCTCTCTGCCTTGAAAAAAGTTTGTGTTTATTTGCCAGTTAAACAGCTAAGAGAAAGAATATCACTACCTTTTTTCTCCTTTGGCTGTCACTGCATCCGTGTTTATGTTTCAGGGTGCGAGATTCTTGTTAGGGATTGACTTCCTTCTTCCAGCCAATTTTCCCACATCCAATTTGCAATGGAAAAAAAATGTTGGAAGGTAATATTTGGTGAGCTCTTCACACTTCCTAATGTTGTGTGTGAAAGTCTCTTGGAATGATGAGCGTAGGTTTGGCATCAGTCCGTATCATTTTACAAATCATCTCCAGTAGCTTTGCTGCCTGTTTACTCAGCTAAAAACAGCCAAATCAAGCACTGGGAAGAAAGAAAGCACCTTAGCTTATTCAATGTCAGCAGAACACCCCCCCAAAAAAACAACAACAACCCCACCTCTATTTAAGGCATGCTGATTTGAACAAACTGTTCTTTCTCCTCTTGTCCTATAATCCATTATCAGTACTTTTACACACATTTACACACATTCCATTTTTCATACTAATAGAGCTGGAAGTTGCAAGGCTAAGCACAGATGGAAACCTGGAAGATCTTAAATTTCCACAGAATACTGGCTTTGGCAGCACCATCCAGCTGTCAGCAAACACATTGAAACAGAACGGTCGAAATGGTAAGCTCAGCTCTTCACTTCTGCTTTTAGGAGTAGTGATATGTTTTCTTTTAAGTTTAAATCATAGCACTTTCACTGTCTTTCCGGCTATAGCACATTATTAATGTAAGTCAAATTGCTTTATTGAATCAAACTGACAACATACAATAGCTGAATCCTCAGAACAAAGTCTCTGGATCCTTAGTTGCGCTTGACAGCCTGCAATAGGTTCTTCCCCATTTGAGATATATTGTACATGAGAGGGCTGGGCTGGCATAAATAACTGAGATCAGCCTAAGCATAGAAGGCAGTTCCCTCTTGGAAATCTGACCACCCATCTACAACTCCAGGGGCAGGGGAAGTGAAGTGCCTGTAGTTATTTGGGAGACTGATGGCTTCGAGAGGTACTGATGTGCAGATAACCATATGAAATCCTGTCTGTGCAGTAGGGCTTTAGGGATCAGGTGGAATTGCTGTTGCCATACCAGATGTCCTGGTGCGCAGCAGCCTCCCAATCAGGACACCATGATTCTGTTACTCCACTGACAGTTGAGTTTTTCAACTTATATTACTTTCAATCTGCCTTCCTTGCATCCAGAATCAGAAGTGCCCCTGGGGTTCAAGACCACCTTAGGCACAAGGTCAGCTGGGGTCTGGCCTTGTCCTTAAGTCACTCACTCAGCTCTAGAAAGGAGCCTGTGGCAAACTGTTTGAGCAGCTGTCAAACAAAATTGCTTGGATTTGCTCGGAGCTGGACTTCAGCTATGTCAGACCTATTGAGTTGACTGAGACCAGTCTGGCTTGTTATTTGGGAAGAGTTTGAACCTATTGGTCCCAAGGAAATTAACAGAATCCTTGGAGCAGCAAGCATGTCTACATATGTATTAGATCCATGTCTCTCCTGGTTGGTGAAGGCCTCCAAGGAGATTCTGTATAGTTAGTTTAAATTGTGCTCCTTCAAGTTAGTCCTTGAAGGAAATGGTCTAATCTGTGCTTAAAGAAGCACTGATCTGCCCACTCTTCAAGAAACCATTATTGAACTGAATGGTATGCACAATTTTTGTCCCATCTCCATCTTTTCCTTTTTTGAGGAATCTTGCTGAAAAAGTGATCAGTAAGCTCTTTACAGAAAGATGTACTACTGAGATCCATTGATCACGGTTATAGACCAAACTCTGAAGGATCTAGGATGAGGTAGTACATATCTGAGGGAGGGAGAGGACAAAACCCTGCTCCAAGTCTCCTGAACTGTTCCAAAAGAATATCATAAGAAAATAAGAATATGAACAGTGCCCTGGCCCATTCAGCAGTTTACTTTCTCAGTGGCTAACCAACTGCACAAGGAAGCTTAATATTGGTTAGTTGACAATAGAAGAAATGTAGGAAAGTAACGTTAAATCACAGCAAAAAGGCCTAGAAGGAAAGATAAATACAATTTTATCCATTTGTCTCTAAAGTAGACTTGTCAAGGGCCACAGTTCATCTATCCACAATTTGTCGTGTAGTTCCCAAATTAAGAAAGATTGATTTAAAAATCCATATATTAGGAGAAATGTGTATAGAATGCATTATCAAAAGAAGGTTGTTTGCCAAAATATCTATATTAAATGAAGTTGCATTGAAAACATATATATTGGGAAATATATGCACCAAAATGCATACAAATTTAAAGATGTTCCTGAGCACAGTATGGGCGACGGTGCAAAAGGCAAATATTTTTTGTTTATTTAGGCTTAAAACACTGTGTGTAAACATGGTGGTCATTTCAGTAATTTGATTAAAGACTGACCAGAATTTATGAAACTCTTGCCTAAATCGTATATAGTATCATTCTCATTGTTTAATTCAGTCTTTCATGACCTTGGCAACCATAAGATGGATGGACTTCATCTCCCAGAATTGATGGGAGGCTGGGGGATTCTGGGAGTTGTAGTCCACCCACCTTAAAGCTGCCAAGGTTGAAAAAGCTGAGACAGCCACAATATCTTTATTTTCAGAAAGCGCCATATAGTGTACTGTACAAATTATGACCAGCCTCGCATTCAGTGGTTTTGGCACAGCAGTGGCAATGCATTTGCAGTACAATATGCTAGAAGTCTGGTTTCTATTCACTTTACATTTACTTCCCGTATGGCCATACCTGTTATGACTAGCAGCTTAATAACCCAAGATGCAGGGCTTGTGATTATGGCTTTGAAATTGGAAGAACATACTCAGGGACTGTGTTTTGTGTTGTTTTATATTTTCTCCATCCTTTCTTGTTTTGTAGTTATTTATGGTCTGTGGGGATTTGGATTCCACTTTCTGACTATTCTGGCTGCCCATACTTTAACTTGATGACTGCTACTTTTTTTGTTAAAACAAGAAAAATTAAAATTAAAAGTGTGTTTTTGAAAGGAATGAAGGGGTTGGATGCAAATCTGGTTCTTCTGGGAGGAGAACTTATGCCTTTATTCCATTCCAAAACCCCAATATTTCTTCCCACACAAACACACACGTTGGTCAGTATTAATTAACCTGATAAATACTATCCTGATAAACACCAACTAGAACTGAAATCTTCCTGTAGGCTTTTAGCAAAAGAATAAAGAGTAAAGGCAAAAAGGAAATGTTATAAGACCAAGTTATCAAACTGGCATTATTTTCCTCAGCCTTACAAATTACAACTTTGCTTTGAAATCACAGCACTTTTCTTCTGTTCACAGGTACCATTAGGGGCATAAATATTAACAAGGGGATTCTTTTTGTTTATCCCATTTTAGCCTAAGTCACCTCTTAGCCATGTATTTGCCATGTGCTAAATAAAAATAAAACTTCTTAGCCCTCCTATCCTGAAACCCTTGCCTATGCACTATTTCTGTATTTCCATATTCCAGTGATTTTTGAATTTTCAAAAACATCAAACTGTTTGAATTTAAGATTGAACTACACTAAGGGAATGGTAGTCGGTAGCACCTAGACTGACACTAGTTGAAAGATCAAACACCTCTAGATTGGTGCAATAAATAGTGGTTTGCTAATGGTAAGTGCGTAGCTGGGCTTGTGACTGCTACTGAGGTTAAAAGTCATGAAAATGTGTGTGTTTTCCTACAAATGCCTCAATTAGAGGAATAGGAAAAGATTATAGTTTGATTAAGAAAAGGCATTCATAAAATTGATAGAGACTGCAAAATGTCATGAATATGCCTTCCAAAAAACCCCTCCAAGTTACAGACAGATTACCTCATGGCTGGGCCTGAGAGTCAGTAGGCCTATATATGTCTAATTGTTTTTAATGCTGTGGAAAAGTAACCAAATTCCTATTTTAATTAGTACCAAGAACTAGATAATAAGTCTCACACTGAGCCAGCAATCTTATAGAGTAGTGCATCTTTATATATGGCTGTATTAGAATTATCTTTATTGTGATTATATCTACAGCAACTCTGATTAATTACATTAATCACTTTGCTCACATTAGTAGGCTGCTGCACCACCAATCCTGCAAGCAGTTCTGCAATTTTTTAAACTCCATTAAGAGAATGTTTTCTGATATAGAAGAAAAGATTATGGATTAGAAATTCTGAGAACTGATTTAATCAATTACCAAATTTTCTGTTTCAGGTGAAATCAGAGTGGCCTTTGTCCTATACAACAATCTGGGGCCCTATCTGTCCACAGAGAATGCCAGCATGAAATTAGGGATGGAAGCTATGTCTACTAATCATTCTGTCATAGTGAATTCTCCCATCATCACAGCAGCGATTAATAAGGAGTTCAGCAATAAGGTTTACTTGGCTGATCCTGTTGTGTTCACTGTCAGACACATCAAGGTGAGGACTTGCTTCCCTGGCAGAAAGCCTCACATTTTGGGGTGGATTATTTTTCACTATTCCTGAAAACATCAGGAAGTGTTCACTTCCTCCCCTACCCTCAATATATGACACTTTTCAGGCAAAGCCAATCCCACTCTCTAGAAGTTATCTGAGCTACTTAAAAGATATATAATCTCCATTAAGGAGTTCATAATTGTTTTGTAGTAGAAATGAAGTAATTCTGCAGAGCTGACTTTAGCTCTAAACAAATCAAATAATTTGGGGAGTGGTAATTTTTGAAATGAAAAGAGCAATGTTTCTGTGATGTTCATCACCCTGTGCTGCTAATGACTAGAAGAACAGAGATGATTTATTTTAGTACTTTTTCATCTATTTATTTCTTCCCTATAATAGTCAGAAGAAAATTTCAACCCCAACTGTTCATTCTGGAGTTATTCTAAACGCACAATGACAGGGTACTGGTCAACTCAAGGTTGTCGGCTCCTCACAACAAATAAGACACACACAACATGTTCCTGTAATCACTTAACCAACTTTGCTGTTCTGATGGCCCATGTGGAAGTGAAGGTAAGCGGTGAATAAATACAACTATTAAAAATTAGAAATGGTTACATAATGGAAGGTGGTGTCATTGTATGTGGACGATATTGCAATTATACACCTCTTGCTGAGCAAGTGATGCCATTCACTTGTCTACCCAGTGCCTGCATGGGGAGAAATCAGCTTTAACTCAACCTTGGCAAGACAGATTGGCCTTGGGCTTTTATCCATGCTTGAGGGCCTGGTGATTTGTCATATTTGATGAGGAAGCACTCTCTCCAACAGAGTTGGTAGGCAATTTGGGTCTCCTGGACTCATAGTCCTGCTGTAGGAGCATTTGGCAGTCATGACTAGGGAAGGACTTTGCACAAGTTCATCTTGTGTGTCATTTGCATCCTTCCGTAGAGCTGTGAGATTTGCTCACTCCTGGGTTAATTGCATCTTAGCTTAATTGTATAACATACTCTACATGCTCTAAAATTTCCTGGAATTTGTGCTTCATGCAGTAGCATGCAAAGTTCTGTGTGCTACATATTTCACCTGTGTTACATCACGGCTATATAAGTTGTACTGGCTATTAGTTGCTTTCTCAGTACACCTGGTTATCACCTTTAAAGCCCTTTCTAACATGGGGTGAAGTTATTTATGGAACTGCCTTTCTATGAAGGTATCTTCCCCTCCAATCAGGTCAGATAGGGTGAGCATCATCAGGCCCTTTCCCTTAAATGTTGCTATCTGGTGGGATTTTGGAGGTGTGCCTTCTTTGTTTCTGTCCGGGCCTTTTGAAATAGCCTCTCCACTGAGATTCAGGGACTCTAACATTGTTAGGGTTCCAGAGAGTTGTGAAGGCATTGGGTCAGGGTGGAAGTGAGCCCAGCGTATGTGGAGTGATTATGTTATTATAGGGTTGTGTTGGAATATGATATTGTTTGTGGAGGTTTGTGGGTTGTATTTATTTTTGTTTTATATATTGTTGCTGCAAATTGCCTAGGATTATATGCATGACAGGTGGTCATATATGTTTTCTAAATACATGTGTCAACTGAAGGATAATTTTAATTAAAAAATAAATCTTAAACTTCTTGAATAATGTTGTCTGCCTATCCTGATAAAACTAAATGGAAAAGGAAATTAAAATGGTTGTGGATGACACTTTTACAATAAGAAAAAATAGTAACGAGGGACCAAGTCTATTGTTGTCTACCGGAGGGACAAAGTTACAAATTATAGATTAATCAATAAATTCTTCACCATATGCTGTGTCTCCAAATCAGGAGAACACTGTTACTTTCACCATTGTGCCACCATGTTGGAGTGGGATCAGAAGATTGGTAGATCTGTTGATTTTTTTTTTAGACTTAAGTAAAAAACCAAAGAGGGACCAGGACATTTGGCAGATGTGTTGATTTTTTTAGACTTAAATAAAAGTGAGACAATCCCACTATTTGGTCTGTTCTATGAAAGTTTAATATTACTTTTTGGTGACAGCATTCCAACCCTCATTGCAGTGAAGGGGCAACCTTCTATATATCCATCAAGTAAATGACAATCTCAGAATTCATATTATATTTCAGGAGAAGTAGTTGACAGGGCAAGAAGCAAAATCTAGCGAGACATAGAAATCAGACAGACAGACAGACAGACAGACAGAAGAGCATAGTGATCTACTTTTGGTGTAGTTTCTACCATCAGGCTAGAAACTGGGAGACTGTAAGCTCTAGTCTCACCTTAGGTACAAAATTAGCTGGGTGACTTGGGCCAAGTATTCTCTCTTGAGCCCTGATAAGCAATGGCATACCATTTCTAAAATCTTACCAAGAAAACTAGAGGGACGTCTCCAGGCAATCACTAGGAGTCAAGACTGACTCAATGGAAGGAAGGAAGGAAGGAAGGAAGGAAGGAAGGAAGGAAGGAAGGAAGGAAGGAAGGAAGGAAGGAAGGAAGGAAGGGTAGGTAATGATTTTTTTCTTGTTATGGTAGCAACTACTGTAGATTATTGTACTGCCCATTGTTTCATTAGTTAAACTTTCTGGGTTGCACATTTAGTAATGGGGGCAGTTTTAGTAGTGATTGACAAGTGTTGTCTCCCACATTTAAATATGCTTTATCACCTTCACATCTGGTTCACACTAAAGGAGAGCCATATTAAAAACCATATTAAGAAGCAAACAATAGCAAAAAAAATACTCATTGGATAAAATGGGTTTTCATAATGATCACCAGAAGAAAGGTCATAAAATTGGGCATGGTCACATGGTGACTCACTTATATGTCCAGTGTGACATATGACAGTAATTCCAGGTTCAATTATGGTCATAAGTTAAGGCCCATAATACACCATAATTGTATTCTTTTCAGACCCAGAGAAAGGGAAGAGAAGATTTTAACCATCAGGAGACCATTGGAATTTTGTGGAAAACTAAGGGTGAAAACAGGCCTAAGACTTGGAATACATAAGGGCTTAAGCTTGTGGGGCAGCCTCTTAAATGCCAATAACATATCAAAAAATGTCAATCACTCAAAGCTACCAACTGACTTTCCAAGTATCTGTTAATTCAGGAAGGGAAGAGGAAAAGGAAGAGGAAGAAGCTTCACAGTCTATATGAATTTGGCTCCCACATCCATTCATGTTTCTTGTTTTTCATTTTAATGTTTCTTCTGTCTCAAATGACTTTTCAAACATTCTGTAGAACGAAAGAAATTCAGCAAATTCTCCATTGGCTCAATTCATCATATAGATACAACTATTCCTAACATGGAGAGGATCACATTATACCTGCTTGTCATATAAATGCTACAGGCAATTGGTTAATCTGTCATTTAAGTTGTTTTATTATTGCATTCTCTCCTGTTTCATTATGACTATACATTTGGGGGGCCATTTTGTACACTGCTTTCTTGTCATTTGATGAAGGGTGCTTTAGAACTATTTTAATGAATACATAAATAGATGGTTGCTTTAAATGAATGCATAACTTCAGGGCCAGATGAATTTCATTCTAGTTTAATAAACACAATTTAATGGAACTTGCTGGTGCACTGTTAATCTCTTGTCCCTGTATTCATAAGATGTGAACACACAGCTAAAGCAGAGAGAAAACAACCTTATCACTCAGAGATAGATACTAGGGAAAATACTACAACTCATTGTTAGTTATTTTATAAATACCCTGATAACTGTACAGTGATTTATAGAAATTATTTTGAAAGTAGACTCTTGTAGAAAATGTAATTGAGATCGTATACCTTAACTGCACAAGAACTACAATTACTGAATTGTACTTTGGAGAGTAAGATTATAGAATTGCCTCTAACCTGGATATGAAAATTAAGTCAAGCTTGGTTCTCTTAGATGCTAGTTATCTTGTCATTCCTATTCCTGATGCACACCAAAATTTTGGATATAGTTTTCACTGATCTTATACTTAATCCATCTTTAGAATTATACCATTCATTGTCTTAAACTCTTAGATAATCATGTACTTAATCTCTCTTCCTGCTATGGATTTATGGTAGCTATTCTTATGCAGCAGATGATATGATCTCTACTACTATGATCATGCCATTGTCTTGCTCACCATAAAAAGGTAAGAGAACACCTATCTAACCTTGATGAATATAAATCACCAGAACCTGACGATTACATCCCAGAGTTCTAAAGGAGCTGGCAGAGGTCATCTCAGAACCACTGTACCACATCTTTCATAAATTGTGGAGCACTGGGGAACTACCAGAGGACTGGAAAAGAATTGATGTGGTTCCATCTTCAAAAAAGGGAAAAAAACAGACCCTGAAAACTACAGACCAGTCAGCCTAACATCAATACCTGGGAAGATACTGAAAAATATAATAAAAAACAGTTCTGCCAACAACTAGAAACAAGTAAAATAATAACTAGAAGCCAGCATGGGTTTGTTAAAAACAGATAATGCCAAACCAATCTTATTTCATTCTTCAACACAGTGATTAAATTAGTAGATCAGTGAAATACTGTGGACATAATATACTTAGACTTCAGCAAGGCATTTGGCAAAGTAGACCACAACATACTTCTTGGTAAGCTAGAAAAAAGTGGGATAGATAGCATCACCATTAGACGGATTTGCAGCTGATTGACAAACTGTACTCAACGAGTAGTCCTTAATGGTACTACGTCTACATGGAGGGAAGTAAGCAGTGGGGTACCACAAGGTTCCTTCTTAGGCCCAGCACTCTTCAACATCTTCATAAATGACTTAGATGAGGGAATAGAAGGGGAACTTACCAAATTTGTGAATGATACTAAGCTGGAAGGAATAGCCGACACCCTAGATGATAGGCTTAAGATTCAGATGGATCTTGACTGACTTGAACACTGGCCCCTGTCTAACAAAATGAATTCAATGTAGAGAAATTTAAAATCTTACACTTAGACAAGAAAAACCAAAAGTACACATATAGACTGCGTGAAACCAGGCTTAATAGCAGTAACTGTGAGAGGGATCTTGGAGTCTTAGTGAACAACCAATTAAATATGAGTTAACAGATGTGTGGCGGCAGCCAAAAAAGCCATTGCAACCCTAAGTTGAATTAATAGAGGGAAGAAGGTGTAGAAATCAATCGCAAGGATATAATGGTTAACTTAAGAAAGATGTTAGGAAATGAAATGAGATTAAAGTTTGAAGAGACTCTAGAGGACTCCAACACACTGGGTGAGTGATATAATGATACAATCAAAATCAAGTGAGATACTAATACCACTCTATAAAGCCTTAGTAAGACCACACCTAGAATACTGCATCCAGTTTTGGTCACCACAATATTAAAAAAAAGATGTTGAGACTCTAGAAAAACTGGAGGCTAAAACATATGATGAATGGTTGCAAGTACTCAGCATGGCTAGTCTAATGAAGAGAAGGACCAAGAGAGACATGATAGCAGTGTTCCAATATTTGAGGGGCTGCCACAGAGAGGAGAGGGTCAAGCTATTTTCCAAAGCATCTGAAGGCCAGATAAGGAATAATGGATGGAAACTGATCAAGGAGAGATTCAACCTAGAAATAAGAATAAATTTTCTGACAGTGAGAATAATCAACCAATGGAACAGCTTGCCATCAGAAGTTGTGGGTGCTACATCATTGGAAGCTTTCAAGAAGAGAGGGGACTGCCATTTGTCAGAAATACTGTAGGGTCTTCCTGCTTGTGCGCAGGGGTTGGATTAGAAGACTTACAAGGTCACTTCCAACTCTGTTAATCTGTTAATCTGTTCTTCAGAGATTTATATGGATGGATCTGAAGCATAAATAATTATGACATAGATAATGTTGTTGTTGACTTGGTATGGGAGCTAGAGCTGAAACTACTGCTTCCAGCTCCTGAAATGTTTCTTCTTGGTCTTACTTATTTGAAGAGGATTCTTGAGTCAGGAGCATGACACTAAGGACAGATTAAATTAATTCTAGGCAATTGAACAAACCTTTCCTTGAAGCAGTGTTATAGATTTGTAGTTGTTCTAAATATATACCAAATTATTTTCAGGAATGTAAACTTGCCATAAACATTGCAAGCTGCATCTTCCAGTAAGAGATTTTGTTTATTTCATAGAATTGTAACATTGAATGAAACATTTGGTAATCAAGCCCTACCATCTGCTTTGTGATAATTTATTCTTATTCCTTTCTCAACCTCTCATATTAATCTAGTACATAGTATCAGTTTAAGGAGAATGTTTTCTAAATTTTCCCATTTAACCTCTCTCAGTTACTTCTTAGCCACAATCATTTGGAAGAAATTCACTTGGTACAATTATTGTAGAAACCAATATCAAGGATATAATTGTTAACTTAAGAAGGAAATGAACTGAGATTAAAATTTGAAGAGAATCTAGAGAATTCCAACACACTGGGCGAGTGATATAATGACCTCATGTGTGATATGACTAATAAGAAAAAAAGGGGGATAAAAGTTACATATAAAAAACAACAACTTGTTTCCTTCTTTCCTTCCTTTGTTTCTTACTTGCGACTTTCAATAAAATGTGTTGGCTTATAAAAGGTACCACCAGACTTTTTCTGTTACCTGATTAACAGTTAAAACTTGGATTCCATAGGAAAGGCTACATTTCAGAGTAATCCTGAGTCTGGGTATTTTTGTGCAGATTGTTCACCTGGAAGATATGTTTAACATATTGAATCTTAGTATTCAATTAAATGGAATATTGACTTTGAAATGTTCAAGGGAATAAGGCAAGGTATACTCAAAATTCACCAGAAGGATTTCACCTTAGGATTTGGTGGAAGCAGTCCTATGCCAATGGAAGACAGTATTACATTCATGACCCATATTGAGCAATACCTCAGTTACAAAGCAGAACATTAAACTAACAGAGCTGCTTTACTAGCAAAAATAATTATAATAATATAATTGCTGCTTATGCTAATGGAGTGAATGAATGGTAGAATTGTGATATTGTTAGGGTAATGATGATTTAACAGCTGACCAGCTGCTGTAAGATTGTAATGCTGTAATATTGTAATGTTGTAATGATGATGCAATGGTAGCAATGAGTCAGCAGGGTTGTTTTAATTGCTACCACTTTAAGAGGCTGCAATATAAGAGAGACCTTGTGAGGGCATATATCTCTCTCCATGTGTGCTTCCGTGGTGTAGCTGATTACTGATTGCTGTTTGTTCAAGGCCTGTATCAAAGTACTTGTATGTAAATATGCTTTTGTAGGGATAAAACCACTATATGTAAATACAAACCTGTGGGCTGTATTTGCTCCTAGGTTGTCTCACTTAGTCACACTGTGAGCACTCTGAGATACATTACATGCAAAGTACATTAATATGAACAAATCACCTCTCTCCAAAGCCCTGAAAACAGCTATGTATTGAGAAATGCTCAAATGCTTTCCATAACCCTCTAAGTGATTTACTTTAGATGTTGAGTCGACCAGGTCTCTAAAGACAGTTGATTTTACTTGCTATTATTTGGTGGAAGACTTTCTTCTCTAGTGTAATTTCTAATCTAATATTCTGGATTGGTGCAATCAACAATAGTTTTCTGTAATTGGAGTTATATTAACAAGTCTGTGGAATTTGTGAAATGTACAATGAAAAGAGTTGGCATAGTATAATTCCATTTATTTCAAAATGAGATGGGCAGAAAATACATTTAATAAATAAAATAAAATCCCCCAAATAGTTATAAAGCTGAATAAAATATATTGATAATTTTATACAGTTTATGTAAAAAAAGGTAAAGGAGTCCACTCCAAATTTTATTCCACTAATTGTTGCCAAATATAGGGGACAGTGCTCATCTTTGTTTCAAGGCCATTGAGCCAGTGTTGTCCGAAGACATTTCCGTGGTCATGTAGCCAATATGATGTCATGGAGTGCTGTTACCTTCCCATCAAAGTGGTACCTATTTATCTACTTGCATTTGTGTGCTTTTGAACAGCTAGGTTGGCAGGAGCTGGAGTGAGGACAGGAGCTCACCTCATTGCATGGTGCTCGGGTCTAAAACCTGAGCTGCCAGCTTTCCAGCCAACAAGCTCAGCTTCTTAACCACTGAGCCACTGAGCCATCCTATACAGTTTATGTAGGTGTGAAATTTACAGAGCCAAGGAATATCCAGCAAAGCAGTATTGTTCATACTTGTTAATCCTAGAACTTTTGTCCTTCCTTCTCCATAAGGATGTCATCACTGAGAAGGCATAACAAAATAGAGTGCTTTAGCAGCAAGAACTCCAAAGTCAACTTCAGACCAACAATCAAGTAAGCAATACCCCAATCAAGAAACTGTCAAAGAGCCATTAGTAAACAGCCCAACCAAAGAATCCCTAAGACTGTCCCCACCCACACAGACAGGCAACACTCCTTGCTAGCATTGATGATGTTACCTAGTTAGGGTAATGAAATGTCTGCAAGAAAACAAGCAAACTCAGAGAGCACCAAGGAGCCCTCATTTCAACCCTTAGCTACAAATATTCTCCTTTATTGGTAATTCTGAAATGGCTTACCAGGGCCTATACTGATGCTGAACGGTTGGCAGCATCATTGAAGTTTGAGGAATATTCAACTGCTGGAATTAAATTTCTTCCTCCTTGAAACACCCCCCCCTTCAGATACCTGCAATCAACTGCTAATTACATCACTGAGCCTTGAAATAACTTAGGTTGTGTTTTGAAAATGATTTTACATAGGCAACTCTTTTAAAATATGTCCTTCTAATCAGGGTGCCAAGCTCATGGCAAGGAACTCTGACTGCCGTAATTCCAAGCTAGACTATTTGTTTTACTGAATTTAATATAACCAATAACTTTTATCCTTGGCACAATGATTATCTTCCACCAATTAGAAAGCTGCCAGGAAATCTACCATCTGTAAGATGCAAGACAATTGAGAGTAACTAGTTAACCTTTCATCCAACATGCCAACATAAATTATGCTTTTGCAATGAATCTGTCTGCCATTCCCCTGACACCTGCAAGGTGCCAGGTACAGAAAACTGATTAAAACAGGACTAGGAATCTTAGTCTTAAAAGAATTATCATTCAAAACAAGTTTTATTGATTATATTTTAAGCAGCATAAAATAGTCTTATGACTTAAACAGTTAAGACAAGTTTACATTGCAAAAGAAATCTCTCCCCCGCATCTATCTATTCTGTTCATTTCATATTTTTGAGCCTTTAAATTGGCCACCTGGTAGGATAATGTTTGAGTCAACCCCGTATGAGATAACTTTATCCATTTAGTAGGATCTCAAAGGGCTGTCACCTGCAGTCACAAAACACTGTGGTTGTGTGCTACCAAACATGCTAATTGGTGCAGCCTATTATGACACCTTTCAGAAATCCCACCTTATTATAAGCTGTGTGTCAGAATGGCAAGCATGAGGCAAAGTGGCTGTAAGAATGCACAAACTGTACAACATAAACATAATGGGACTTTCTTGTATCAACATCAAATGGAATAGCAGCCCGGATGAAAATTCTGTCACTTGGACCCTTCTATTTACCCTCCATTTATATCCCATGGCTCATTGGAGCCAGTGGAGATCCATGGAGATCCAACTCAGAATAATCATGAAATATCTTAAAACAATGATGTGGAAAGGTTTTACATTGCACAGAGGATATCTAAGGTTAGGGAAAATCACAATACTTCTTTTAATTAAATATTTGTATTTTCTGTGAATATTTAAAAAAAACAAAAAAAATGTCAACAAAGGAAAATACTTGTAGCTCAGGACTCAAATGAAGGGTCCTTGGTGTTCTCTAAGCTTGTTTTTTTCTTGCAGATGTTTCATTACCAAACTAGGTGACATCTAGGTAATTCTAAGTAACTAGATAACACTAGCACTGATGGTGTTATCTAGTTTGGGTAATGAAACATCTTCAAAAAACAACAACAACCAAGCTCAGAGATAAAAAATGTGTTGGTTTTTATACACAAGTATCTGCAACATACGTAGAAAACATACATAGAAAACATCATATAATATATACTGTACATACACACACAGACACACACAGACACACAGACACACACACACACACACACACACACACACGAAGGTAATTTTAAGCAAAGAATTACATTGCAAATCCAGAGAAGTATGAAACTCAAGGATAAGGCATTTGACAAAGTAGATCACAACCTAATTCTTGGTAAGCTAGAAAAATGTGGAATAGGCAACATCACTACCAGATGGATTTGTAGCGGGCTGACAAACCATACTCAATGAGTAATCTTTAATGGTACTACATCCACATGGAGAGAAGTAAGCAGTGGGGTACCACCTAGCCCCAGTACTCTTCATAAATGACTTAGACGAGGGAATAGAAATCAAATTTGCCGATGACACATAACTGGCAAGAATAGCCAACACCCCAGAAGATAAGCTCAGGATCCATAAAGATCTTGACAAACTTGAAAAATGGGTCCTACCTAACAAAATGAATTTTAATGTGGAGAAAAAATAGTTTTGCATTTAGGCAGGAAAAAATCAAAGGTATAAGTACAGGTTAGGTGAGACCTGGCTCAAAAACAGTAACTGTGAGAGGGACATTGGAATCCTAGTAGATGATCACTTGAATATGAGCCACCAGTGTGCAGCCGCCGCCAAAAAAGCTAATATAATCCTGGGTTGTATAAACAGAGATGAAGTATTAGTGCCATTTTATAAAACCCTAGTAAGGCCACACCTGGAATACTGCAACCAATTTTGGTCACCATACTGCAAAAAAGATGTCGAGACTTTGGAAAAAGTTCAGAGAAGAGCAACTAAGATGATCAAAGGCCTGGAGACTAAAACATATGAAAAACGGCTGCAGGATTTGGATTCGGCTAATCTAACGAAAAGAAGATATGATAGCAGTATTCCAGTATTTGAGGGGCTGCCACAAAAAGAGGTGGTCAAATTATTCTCCAAAGCACCATAAGGCAGGACAAGAAACAATGGTTAGAAACTAATAAAAGAGAAGCAACCTGGAATTAAGGAGAAACTTCTTAACAGTGAGGACAATTAACCAGTGGAACAGCTTGCCTTCAGAAATCATGGGCGCTCCATCACTGGAAGTTTTTAAGAAGAGACTAAACAGTCACTTATCTGAAATAGTATAGGTTCTCTTGCTTGAGCAGGCGGCTGGACTAGAAGACCTCCAAGGTCCCTTCCAGCTCTATTCCTATTCCTATCCCCATCCCCATCCCCATCCCCATCCCCATGGTGCAGTTTCTGATAGGTTGCACCACTTTTTATTTTTGCAGAAAGAAAGATTTGAAATAGGAAATAACTAGTCCAAGCTTCTCCTTGTTGTCTCTCTCCATCTTGCCATTTTCTCCAACCAGCAGACTGATAATTTCCTTGACTGTTATTTTCTGTTACTTCTAGCATTCACTGCAGACTCTAAACTCATTTCTAGCCTTAACCCTCCAAACCCCATCCTTACACATTTGGGCTATTTTTTGTTGTTGGATATCCTGCTTTTATTATATGCCCCTCTTTCCTTTTTAAAACTTGTCTTTTTTCTCAACTTCTTAGAAAGCTCTTTATGCAACAACACTGCTTTCATCAAGTGCCTCCCATTTTGGGGGCCTTAGTTATCTCATTTTTTGGAATTTCCAAACCTCATGATCACGTTTTTCTCTGCAGGATTTTCATCCATGAAATAATTCCTATTTTTCTCTTGAATCTAGAATCATAAACTGACTGCCCTAGCTGGACCACTGATCTGTTCTAGCTCATTTTATATTCAGAGAAAACTTGCTGCCATTGGTAGTGCTGGCCCTATTTTACATGAAGTTTTCCAGGAATAAGCTCTAAACTAATAAAATTCGACACTACTTGCAGACTGCCATAATTCAGATTAACATCAGGTGCCCCTGGCACAAAATGAGTAAAATATGTGCAAAGTCATAACTCAAGCGTTTGAGTATATCTTCTATCACATTTCCTAATATAGGATATGTTATTTAAAACCATTGTTTTCCCTTTTGAAGCTTAGAATGATTTCATACATTATGCTCAGCCATAATATGGTTTGTTTGATTCTAGATTATGTGAGACAAGCTAATCAATTATGATTTATTAGCAAAACTTGCTTAAGGAAACTATCTTTTAATAAAATTTGAGGCCCTGCTTGAAGGGTTCGGGATGCAGAGTGTTTTAGCAGTCTCCTGCCTATATGTAGATGTGTGGAAAGTTCTAATGGCTAGCCTGGTCAGAATGTATGAATAGAGGAAAGGGGGCAAGGAGTCTTCCACAATGGCACCTTTACATTGAATTGCGTTCCCAAGAAATCTGGCCTGCCAGGCAGAGCCCCAAATACTACCAACCGTCCTGCTGCCTTATGCAGCAAAAGAAACTCCAGGCCTGTCAAATTGGCGGACCGCAGGCCAGATGCGTCACATGCAGGCCACGCTCACCCTGGCTCTGCAAAGGCAAAAAACATTGTGATACATCACGATATGTCAATGTGACGTGATCGAGTTTGACACCGTAGACATTGGTATTTTACGAAGTATATAACTTTAGTGATAGATTCATACAGGCACAGAAGTAGCAAAGCTAGCTCTGAGGTTTTCATGCGAAAAACAGCATAGTTAATTTCCCCTTTTCCCCATTTGGGCCACCCATCGTCCACTGTCCACCAATCCAACACGTTGGGGTTTTTTTGTTTTTGAAAAACAGTCTGTGCCTTCAGAAGGTTCCCATCGCATGGCTTTAAAGTATCAGGATCTTCTCAGGCTGCAAATGGCTCCCATAGATTCCTTACCTCCTTCCCAGCTCCCAATACATTCCAAGCATTCTCCTCCCCACTTCCTTTGTTTCCATTGTCAAGTTGCGAGTCGAGGCGTGTTACAAGTCAGCCTTGACAAATGATTTCAAAAAGTTCCATTTTCATGGGGTCCTTGCTGTTCTCTGAGCTTGGTTTGCTTTCTTGAAGATCTTTCATAACTCATCAATGCTTGATGACGTTACTTAGTTAGGTAATGAAATGTCTGCAAGCAAACAACCAATCTCAGAGAGCATCGAGGTTTCCACAGTTCAACCCTGAGCTACATATATTTTCTTCTATAAGCTCTGTTTTTACAAATCATTTAAGAGGTGACAGCTGGGTGTGGAATTCATTTATTTATTTGATTTCTACAGCTACCCATCTCAATAAGTGAGTGACTCATTGAATCTTTGTTGATTAATGAGCCAGCGAGTTACCTGGAATTTGTTCCTTTAATTTTGTTTTGCTTCCTGGCCTTGTCAATACCAACCCATGTTGCAGTTTAAATGAGATGCCTTTTAGTGTTATTTATTCTTGCCTGTTATGCTGTCAGTTGCCCAGAGAGTTCAAGGGAGCCATGTTTGGCAGAGGGTAAATGTCTTAAAATGCAGGAATAAATAAACATTTCATATGGAAATTTGTATTTGGGTAGTGGTTAAAACCATGCATTAGAAAGCCATTAAGGTCTCTGTGGACAGGTTTTAAAATGCCAAATAATTTTTACTTGGTTGTATTTCAAAGTGAGGCTGGACAAGGCCAAATAAGCTTTGAGTGCTAACAATTGGTGGGTCAGGAAATGAACCAGCTGCCATAAGTGTGTCTCTCAACTGGAACAATTCTTCCACCTTTGAAGCTTGTGGTGAGATAGGGCTTTGCCTGAGTGTTTTTAAGAAAGATTTTTCACTAGTGAATCTAAATCTTTGCCAAAGGCCCTCTGAAACCTGGGATGGCATGAATCTTTTCTGGAATCAGATTAAGCTTAGAAGGAGGAGACAATAGTATTGCAGCAATCCTCTAAATTTCACAGGCATATTAAGAAAAGACTTATATTTTGGCAGGAATGTTGCCTCCTAAGGTGATGATTTTCACTGAGCCAATCTTTTCTTTTATTTTTTTTTTAACTATTTGACTTGGACATTGCCCAACTCCAATTGACTCTGGGCAACTTGCAGAATAAACACAAACAATATACAGTTCCCCGTATCCCCAAAAAAGAACAAGATGATAAAACCAGTCAACAGAAATTTTACATGCATGCTGGAAGTAACCCCAATCAGCCTAGCCTTAAGCCTAGAAGAGCCAGGTCCTTAAGACCCTCCAGAATATCATCAGGACAGAAGCCACTGGGATCTCAGGAAGAAGTTCATTCCAGCGAGCAGGTGCCACAACCCAGAGAGCATGGCTTCTGGATAGATGGCACTGCTTGATCCGTGCCGTTTCAGATCAAGCTGGCAAGTTGATACCATGGGAGATAAGCAGTCCTTCAGGTAACCATGCTCTATGCATGTAGGGCTTTATAGGTCATAATCAACACCTTGAATTGCATCCAGAAGCATACTGACAATTAGTGTAGCTCTTAAAGCAGGGGTGCCATGTATCATGTGATTTGCTATTGTTTGATTCTAGGAAGTTTTTCCAACTTTCCAGTTTAGCTGACAGACCTAGAATCCTCCAGCAGTCCACCTCCTTAATACTGAATAGAACAGGCCCTGCTTAGTTTCCAAAGGTCAGCTAGTTATGTCACTTCCTTAAAGTCTAACCATCTCAGGGTCTAACCAATATGAGGATATCAAAGCTATAAGAAAGGCAAAGTTAAGAAGCAGTCACTTTCCTGAGATTGTATGGCATACAATTGAGAACATTTTTCTTGGATGAGTTCCAGACCACAGAATAGTCTACTCTGGAAACTCCATTCAGCTCCATTTTGTTCTGTTTGTATGAAAGTAGTAGAGAAGAAACTACCATTCACTTTTTGTTAGCTGATGGCTGATTTTAGCTGTTTCTCTGACCAGATTTTAATTGTTTAAAATTGTCCAAAATTGCTTATTCTGTTTTATGTGAACTGCCCTCTAGACAGAAATACTAGATGACATTATGATGATGATGATGATGCTTGGTTGAACAGAGGCAGATATCTAGACTGGAACTGAAATTTTTATCCACCTATTGAATCCTTCCCAAGGATCTAGGATAGGCAGATGTTGATGTTTGATGGTGTGAAAGATATGCAGCAGGATATAAGCGGTTCCAAATAAAAATGCCTGTTGCAATTGACTGATGGTGACTTCATCAAAGCTGATAGTGTTATTTTGTCAGTGCCGATGGTGCTAATAACAGCTCATTATTTCTTTGTTTTCAGTCTTTGCATATTTGCCTGGGTAAACATCTTTTTTTTCCAATATTGTTATCCCACATTATAGAGCTTATATTGGTAATGTTATACCTAAAGAGGAGAGTGAAGAAGAGGAGAAGGATTTGGGTTATTGCTACGGTAGTATCAGCTATTTGGTTCTGCAAACTTCTGCTGGTCCTTGATCCAACAGTGATGTTTCAAAACTTTGACATAAATGCTGAATTTTCCCTTAAGCAAGGCTCTCATTACAGGAGTTCCAGGGTGCCTGGAATCAAGAATAATCAGGTTTCTCCCCCCCCCCAAAAAAAAAAAAAGGTTGAAAGAGTACTACTGACCACACCAGACATCTCATTTTCTCAGGCAATCAGGCTTGCTAATCAGAGTCACTGATTTTCAGTCACTGAGTGACTGATTTTCCTTCTTGATTTAAAGACTCAGAAATGTATAATCCTCTCTCAAACTCTGCTTTATTTGTTTTTTTTAACCCTAACCATATTGGTAGCCTCTTCTGATGCATCTTTTTTCTCTCTTTCTGAATACCCGTTTTCAGTGTGACCCATTTTCAAACAAGATTTCAGCCTTAAAGAGACAGGGACCCTGTTCTTCTTAGAGTTCAACCATCAGTCAGATTACTTGGCAATGTGTCAGGGTCTGCGGCTGATAACATCCAGTTCTTCTAGAATTAGGATATGACTCAGAGCCATGGGATTTCCTATGAGAATAAGAACTATGGAACGACCGAATTTCATTTGCTTAGGCAAACTGTTACAGATGGTTTTGATGTTAAAAGTAACAGAATTCAGTTTGGTTAACAATAAAGTCAGAGCAGCTACTTTAAGGCATTAGATCAAGTCTTTCTGAATGGCGCTTGCCTCCTAGTGATGTCACAGGGACATCAGTGAACTTCCTTGGAAACAGTATGAAAATTCTTGGCCATTTTCTTTCTGTTTTTAATTTCCCAGTTTAGTCTACCACACTGAAATTCCCTGGAGGAATCCCATCCGGACCAATCTGGTTCCATTTCCCAGCCCAGATCACACCAGCCTTGTGATATATGAGAGCCAGTTGGTTTAGTGGTTAAGGCATCAGGCTAGAAACCAGCTGATTGTGAGTTCTAGTCCTGCCTTAGGCATGAAAGCCAGCTGGGTAACTTTGGGCCAGTTACTCTTTCTCAGCCCAATTCACCTCACAGGATGGTTATTATATGGAGAATAGGAGGCAGAAGGACCTTGAGTTACTTATAAAGTAGTACACATGCACTTACATGCATACGTACATACATACATATATACATATATGTATACATACCAATCAGGCAATATTAGTAACTATTATCTATTAAAGCAATTAAATAACAACCCACCTTTGTAAAAGAGGTTCTTAATAAGAATGTAAACTATTTTAAGTCAAAATGTGATATGGAGAATCCCGGTAGCAACTACCCACATTTCCATAAACCCTTCCCTGGGTTTCCATGGCTTCCCTCTGTAGCAGCAGCAACAACACCCCCCCCCCCCAAAAAAAGCAAATAAATAATTAAAGGGTACCTTTAAAGAGGTAAAGAGTTGCAGACAGGTGCTATGTATGCTTTGGATCTGAAGACCTTTTGTACTTCTCAATTCAAAGTGCCACATAATGCTAATACTTAAGGAGTTGGTTGCACCCTTGCTTATTAGGTTGGTCTGTAGTTTGTCATCAGGATATCAAGGTGGCAATCCTTTGGTGGTTGAATGGTTTGATTAATAAAGTAAATCTTCAGTTGGTTAAATAACGAGGGTCAGTTTTAAATGGAGATGAAAGGAAGGAGATAGATTTATTTTTGCAATGCCCTTGGTTCTCAAAGCAAGGAATGAGACAGAAAAAGATTAATGATGGATTCTAAAGATGGAGGTTGTTATTACAAGTTACCTTTTGTTTATTTTTTTCAAGAAGGATGATTTATCTGACGAGAATGGGTTTTTCAAGGTGTGGGCAGAGGGGAGAGGGAGACATGGAAGAAAGTATTTGCTGGAATGATAATCCTGAGAATAAAATAGGCATGTGAGTCATGGTTTCTGAATGACAAACACACATCCTGGGTGCAAAATGTAATGTATGACTTATCTACAAGAACAGACTAGGAGGAATGGTAGAAAAAACACAGAGAAAAATGGGATTGCAAAACAATTTCCAAATGTGAAGTTGATGTTCATGTGATATGCAGGAAGCAGTTTAACCAGAAAAGAGAAGTTCTACAGAACTGATCTATTAATTTTTTAAATATTTCTAGGCTGACTTTAAAGAGGAAGACTTTCCTAAATTTCATATAATTAAAGAAATGCAGTATTAATAGCAGTATGAAAAGTTTGAAAGTAACACACAAGTTGAAAACCTTTCCAAAAGATAAAGAAAAAGTAGGTTTTGGAGCAGAGCAATCAGACTTGTTCAAGGGATGGTTTGGATAAATGAATGGATCTGAGGGCTTTCTTAAAAGCTGGCTGGCAGTGAGAGGGGTTTGATGAACCCCAGATGGCAAGAAATTCCATATATGTGAGGCCAGTACAGAAAAAGCAATCTCTCTTCATATGACCAGCCTGATAACTCTCAAAGAATGGAAGAGAAAAGGCTTTCTGTTTGTGATTACAAAATATGCTAGAATCGGGGGTCTTTTAAAGCAATTTGGGCACTACCGTAATCTATTTACAGTAGGATTCAGCAATATGGTGCTCATGGATACTATGGCATTGTGCAATACTAGATGGCAGTCAACAATTACAAAGTTTCTAATGCAATGACAAACACTTGTGAAAGTTCAGCATCATCATATGAAATCTCATGGAATGGATTATTTGGTAGGTACCTACATCATTCTCTAAAACTGCAGAATGGTGTTGACCATCTTAAAAAGGCCCTTCTGGTTTAAGGCTTAGAGATAAGGTTAAGTCTCCTCTGAGTTGTGTTCAGTTCTTAGTGATTATACAGGCACAGCATTACCATTTTTTTGGGCAATAATACAAATACATTTTTTTGCTAATGCCTTTTTCTAAGATATCTGTATCAACAATGGCTACAGCTGTAGATAACTCAAGTGTAGCCTACAGTCCCAGAGTTTTCTGCTACTCTTTAATCCAATTGCTAATCATGGCTGATCCTAGTTAGTATTCCAAACTCAGTCAATGAAGGAACATCTGTATATTTTGATTTTGATTGGGAAATGTGCTGGTAGAGGCCATCTGTTTTAACCTCCAACTCTTGAATGACCATATTTGTCATCAGCTGGTGAAAGCTTCTAGATTATCTTCAAAGGCAAACAATTACAATCGATTATCTAGATCTCAATGCATAAATAACCAAAGCAAGACAAACAGATTGACAAACTGTTTAGTCACTGCAGATATCAGAGTTGTACTTTTTTTCTAGGAAGATTCCCAGATGTGAACTTCTCTTTCAGGAGTACAATTGTTACACCAGTTGTAAACCCTCATCTAGAATGCATGATTAATTTACCTGCAATATCTCATTCTCATTTAGAAATGAGATTAAATCTCATTTCTAAAGCTTTTTCATCCCAAATTTGCCTTCAGCTTTCAATTTTCAAAACTTGCTTGGAATGAATAGATGGAATGCGATGTAGAACTGAATATTATCCATGTACTGACCTTAATGCTTCAGCCTGAATTTTAGTCAATTTTCTTTGCCAGATGTATGTGGCACTTCAAAACCACAAGAACAGTATACAGGTAATCCTTGACTTACGGCCACAATTAAGCCCAAAATTTCTGTTGTTAAGTGAGAATTTAAGTGAGTTTTGCTCCTTTTTACAACATTTCTTGGCACAGTTGTTAGGTGAGTCGCTGCAATTGATAAGTTAGTAACCTGGTTGTTAAGTGAATCTGGCTTCTCCATTGAGTTTACTTGTCAGAAGGTTGCAAAAGGTGATCACGTGATCTTAGGATATAGTAATGGTCATAAATATGAACCAATGAGGACAATATGATTGCTTAATGATCACAGCTATTGCTTAACAATGATCACGTTCACCTTATGATTGCCATATTTGCCTAATAACAGCCACAGAAAAGATTGTAAAATTGAGCGTGGTCTCATGATGACCCATTTAATGACTGGAATGACTGATGACCATTCTTCCAGGATCAATGTTAAAACTGCCCATGCCAACTCCCTTAGGTAGTCTCCTCCTTCATATGCAGGCAGCTCCTGTGTTGTTCTCCTCTTCTTCTGGACTTTATTGTTAACTTGAAGTTTTTCCATAATTATTCATAACTTCTGCAAGACTCTGAACACTTTAGTAAATGCTGGGAACATTCCATGACACCAATTTGGTTTTCTGGGCAAAAAGCATTGCGGCTGCTCAGAGGCACCATCGATTTATCTCTTTTTCTTTGCCTTTTCAGGAGAAGAAAGTTCAAATGCTCCACTTTTCTTACCTTGACCTGTCTCCCTGTTATTTTGGCTTTCATCCTTCTTGCATACACAGTGTACATCAGAATAGTTTTTCTGAGTCTCTGATCCTTCTGCGGCCAACACTGACCTACAATTTATGAATATCCCAACAGATTATCATTGCTATAACACACTACTTCATATGTCTTCGTTCTTGCACAAATGTGTAAATATTTGTAAGGCATACTAGTTGTTGCTTTTTTTTGGATCTGGCCCTTGATCAGCTATTATACCCTTCCTGGTCTACAATTATGGCACTTAAAAAAATGATGTACACATACTCGCCATAATTACTACAATTTGCATATTCTGATCACACTACAATTGCCAGATTTTGGGCAAAGCCACACTTTCTGCTTGGCCCATTGCCAGTAGAGACCATTCACCACTTCCTGAGTGGAGAATTGGATGGTGTCACCTTCCTTCCATTCCCGATCCATTGTAAATGCTCCCAGCACCTGTGTTTTCCGGTTTTGATTCAAAATTGTAGTTTTCTAACCTGATGTCTTTAAGTCCTTCAGAGCAGATGGTTCCCAGCACTTTGTTTTATTCTAGTAACAGCCCAAGCTATGATTGGCTGCAGTGACTGTCCCACCTGCCAACACTTAGTTGCTACCCTGGGCAACCCTTTCATCCTGGGCTGCCAGGCTCTCTATTTCTCTGCTGGACAGCACTTTGTGTTTTTATTAAAATAATCTTCTGGTTTGCTCCAACAATATTCTCAATGTCCTTAATCCTAGATACTCATGTTCCACTTAGCTTTATATCTCATGGTGGATACCTTTTCTATTCCTGTCCAGGTTAGGAGAGACAAATCCCCAAATGTGTAGCTGTCATTCTTCCAGGGAAGGAAGAGGGGAAATGGTTTTCTGTAACTTTCCACTGCCTGGCACGGAGGGGAAAGGACACTATAAATCCTATTAGCATAACTTTCACTTTCCTACACTTTTGTTTCTCAATCTTGTTTCATTCCTGATTGAGGCCCTCTAAGGGTCCTTATCTCCTCTTCGAAATGACCGTTACCAAAGCATCTTTGTACCTGTGGATTGGCCACTGGCCATCACAAGGCCGGGGTGAGGTTTTGAGTATCTTAAAAGTTAGTGTCTTCTTTGTTAAACTTTAGAACTTGCTTTCACTTTGCCTCCTATCACTTCTGCTCAATAAAAAGTATCCTGTTTGAAATTCCAAGTTTCAAGAGTTCTACTTTCTTGAGTTAGAAGGAGAGGGGGGCCTGACATAAAGCAAGTTCATTTCATACCTTGCCAGAAAAGCAAAAGCACTTGCTAAACTTTTTCTTCTCCACATTTACCGCTTACATGGTGCCCCTAAACAAATCATTTCTGATCGAGGTGTGCAGTTTACATCAATATTTTGGAAAGCTTTTCTTTCCCTATTTGGCTCCACCCAGGGACTCAGCTCTTCGAACCATCTGGCTACTAATGGATCGATAGAACGCGTGAACGCCATTTTGGAACAATACCTCAGATGTTTCATCAACTACCAGCAAGATAATTGGACTGACATGCTACCTTTTGCTGAGGTGGCCTACAACAACTCCATTCACTCCAGCACCGGCTACACTCCTTTTCAAGTAGTCAATGGACAGGAGTTTACTCCTATGCCTGAACTACCAACTGAACAACCTGATATCCCATCCCTCAAGGAATGGATTGAAAATTTGCAAAATCTTTGGCCTATAGTCGAGTCGTCTCTAAAAGACGCTCGTGCAGCCATCAGGAAACAAGCAGATAGAAAACGATCTGATCCTCCCCCTTTTCATGTAGGAGACAAGGTCTATTTATCTACCAAATTTCTCAAATCCCTTCAACTTTCTAAAAAACTTGCCCTTAAATACATTGGGCCTTTCCCTGTCATTAGGATTATTAACCATGTCACCGTTGAATTGCAATTTCCTAAAAATCTGCCTCTTATACACCCTGTATTCCACATCAGTTTGATTAAAAGGGAAGTCACTTCACCCATCAGGCTGGACATCCCTCCTGCACCAACACCCAGTATGATTCACGGTGAACAACATTTTGAAATCAGAGACATTTTAGACTCTAGAACACATAGGAGAAAAACACAATATTTAGTCTCTTGGAAACATTTACAACCTGGTCATAATGAATGGGTTGATAAACAACATGTCCAAGCTCCCTCCCTCCTCAAGCGTTTTCATTCCAAATAAATCCTCATAGTTTTATTCTTGTATTATTTTGTATGTTCTTTTCTTTTTCAGGAGGACAACTCCCCTTTTTGAGGGGGCAGCATGTCAGATCCCCAAATGTGTATCTGCCATTCTTCCAGGGGAGGAAGAGGGAGAATGGTTGCCTGTAACTTTCCACTGCCTGGCACGGAGGGGAAAGGACACTATAAATCCTATTAGCATAACTTTTGCTTTCCTACA
>JANHFL010007791.1:161113-185659 GCA_032468155.1 Oxyrhabdium leporinum
CAGATGGTAATAGTTCAAAAAAAGGGTGCCCAGGATGAGATGGATCTTTAAGAATGTTTTGAACTTTCTTAAGGCAGTGGGAACTATAAAGCTATTCCAAGGAGGGGAGAGGGCAACCAATGATCCTCTGGGAAATGATGTTAACCCTCTGGAGCGCTGTCCTATCTGCCACTGTGCAATTAGTGTCGCAGCCTGAAATTTATATACATGGAATTTACAATGTAGTTTAATATCTCCTTCATCCATTTTATGACTATTACAGAGTGTGTTGTTAGAGTTCCACCTTATCCCCAGCTCCATATGATCCCTATTATCTGTGGTTTAACATCCAGCTTGGAAAACTATCAACTTTCACTGGAACAAAACAAGCACATTAGCATTAAAAAATTTTTTTATTAATTTATTTTATTTACTAAGTTTATTTTGGCCTATATTATCTCTTGCATATGCTGTAGTTATAATACACTGGGCTTAAGTGCTATGCATAGTCCCAAACTAAAAAAGAAAATGTAAAAGTATTTCCTTTTTTTACCTAAAGAAGAAGATATTGTATCTCATAACTATAACAGATGGTTCAACCTGCTCAAGATGGTACTCCTTCAAACAAGGCATGTGTTACAGAAAACAATTACTTTTAAATAGAGCTTATTTGGATTAAATATGCCTCTTGAAACTTTAAAGATCTGACTCTCAAGTCTTGACAGCAATTTATTCAGTATGAAAAACACTTCTAAGAACAGAGATCCTGCCCCTATGATATTGCTAGATTGAATGTATAATTGTGGAACCCCCATTCATTCAGTTCAGTTATTTTATGTTAACAATAAATGTAATGACAAATACTGTAAAAAAAGTTAAAGCACTACAAAAGATTACGGTGTGCTGAAGAAGAATGTTCATGAAAAACCCTCATTCATGTAGTCTATTTATATAATCTTTAAAGAAACTCTGCTCTTCATAATAGTATGTTTCCTGTAAAGGCAGATAAACAAAACTTTGACTATTTTACTTTATCCTCATTCTAGCCCTTCAAATCTTTTTCTGAAACAGTTAATTTGTCTTCTTTCACTTTCCATGAACAGAGGTATCAGAGCTTAGATTCCCATTTGGTCAACTATTTTGAAGTAGGTGGCTCCTTTCACCCTCAAGTTTGTTTGTTTGCTTGTTCGCTTGTATTCTGCCTTTATTATTTTTACAAATTTTTACAAAAGCAGCGACCATATCCAACTCTTATATACGGTTACTTATTCATCATTAAATATCCTCTCTCATTATTGACAAATACTACAATTCAGAAGGGGTGGCTCAGACAATTGTTAAGGGCACATACAGCATACATATCTCTTCCCATTTTAAATAAGAAAATTACTGATGTGAGAAAAGTCAATGAGATACTTTGAACTGAATTCTAGACATTCAATTCTAGTTTTACTAGATTTATTAGATTATTAGGTCCAATTTTCTTTTTAAAAAGTGCCCACCAAATTTGTGGGCCAAGAAACTGAGTGACAGGGAAACTTTCAAAAAATGTCTCAAAGGTAGGATTCCTCACATAGGATGATAGTAGCACAACTCCTTGGACAACTCTTTTATGATTCCTTTATTCGGGGTTTAATAATAGTATGAGAAGCCAGGGAAGTTCCTGACCTGATGTGGTATTAGAAAGCCAAACACTAACACGGGACCCATTTGAGAATCCAATCTTGAGTTGGTCACCCCAGAACCAGAGCTTATTTTTCCCAAGCTTTTGGACTTGTAACCTCTTTGGATAGTTGATTCTCCTTCCTCACTAATCTTCTTTTGTCATCAGCACTTTTTTTCCCCAACATTCATTTGGAATCTGTCTTCTTGCATATGTTGACAATAGATAACCTTCTGTGTAATGCCATTTTACGCATTTCAAAGCTAATACTATAGTCTTTCTCATCCTCATTTTCTCAACACTAAACAGTCCCAGAATCTACATTCTCTCCTTGTAGGACCTGACCATTTTTTTTGCTCTTCTCTAAACCTGTTCCAGTTTGTATGGTATTCACAATTGGACATAAGGAGGGATCTGGACCAATGCAAAATAAAATGGAGCAGTTACTTATCTTGAGTTGGAAACCATTTGTTGATTCAGGATTTTTAAAAAATGAATTGTCCTTTTTGTAGCTACATCACACTGCTGATTACATTCCAGAATTCTTTATCTGAAATTACCATGTCATTATCCCCCATATCATGTTATTATATTGAACCATTACAGTTTTTGCTTTAAGCTTTTAGCCTTGTGTCTCAACTATTATCTTGCTTAGACTTTCAATATTTTTATCAATTTCTATCTTAAGAATACATAATGTCCAAAATGGCTGTTTCTAGTTATTTTCTTACAATACCTCAACTAAAGTACATAGTTCCTCTGTTTCATATTCTGAAGCACTTCCTTACTTCATTTAGTATTTGTGTGTGTGTGTCTTCATATCAGTGTTGACTCCTGGCAATTATGCCTAGACACAAGGCTCTGCAGTTTTCTTGGCAACATTTGGAAGGATTTACTATTGGTAAAGTATTGTTTGAAAACAAAACAAAACTTTTTTTTATTATGATGTAGCATAACCTGGTCCCTCTTTCCCCTGAGAGAGAGAGAGAGTTTGGTGTAGAGATTAAGGCATCAGGATAGAAATCAAGAGACTATGAATTCCAGTCCCTCCTTAGACACGAAGTCAGCTGCGGGAACCTTGGTCCAGGCTCAGCCCTAGGAAGTAGGCAAGGACAAACCACTTCTGAAATCTTACAACAAACCTGCAGAGACTTGTCCAGATAGTTGTCAGGTGTCGACACTTACTTGAACACACCAAAAAAAGAAGGTGGAGGTTCCCCAGTAAACCAGATTTTACATGAGGCATGTTTGAGGTAAATGGTGGTAGTTATAAAGCAGATAATTTATAGCATCTCCCCAAACGCTCTCAAATATGTGTCTCGAGGTCTTTAATTCAAAGGTGAGAGTGTAGGAGAAGCCTGTCTACTTCTTTTCTCGCAATTAGTTAACTTTTAATATGTAACAAAGCCTGCTTTACTGCATTTATAGGATTTCTCACCATTCTTTATTTGCAAACTTGTTCATTCTCTGTATATTAATATCCTTAGAAATGGCAATGCCTATCCATGTTCTTGGAGACAGGGATATCAACCAAGCTACTGATTTTCGGTGAGGGGGGGGATGAAAAGTTGTGTGGTTGTTGTTCAGCAACTTTTTCTACTTTAGAAATTGTTGAAAGCAGAATGCATGGTTTTGCAGTGTGCATTATAATTTTTAAGAGATCACTCATTCAAAAATCCAACTGAACACATGTAAATATGTGAGTTGGTATATGCATCTAAACAAATCAAGTAATTTAGTCTGATACTGTATCACATGTGTAAGACATCATAATGTTATGATAGCATTTTTCTTTGCAACAATAATTAAATGGTTGACTCCTGAAAATAAAGAATAAATAAAAAACAAGATCCATCCATACGTTTATACCTCCAGTTTAATATGTAAATAGCAGAAGGCTCACCTAACTGCACAATTTGCACCCACCCTTAATCAACATGCACACGTAACTACTATTCTACTTTGTCTTTTTTGTTTTCCCAGATAGCCTGTGCTGTGTTTGCTGCTCTGCTGCATTTCTTCTTCCTCTCTGCTTTCACTTGGATGTTTTTGGAAGGAGTACAGCTCTACATAATGTTGGTGGAAGTCTTCGAGAGCGAACATTCACGTAGAAAATACTTCTATTTGGTTGGCTATGGCATGCCTGCTGTAATTGTAGCTGTTTCGGCAGTAGTAGACTACAAAAGTTATGGCACTGGAAAAGTGTGAGTTTCATTTTGTGTCCAATTTGTGGTTTGGGAGGGGAATCTGAAAAACTAGTAGGAGTGAATATGGATTGAACAGAGACAATTGTAAATAAATAAACAGAAAAGGTAAGTTTATAGACTGTGTGGAAAAACCCTTTTCCATTTTAGAAGAATCAAAATGTGCCCAAGATTAAAAGAGTATGGAACCTACACATATCAAAACATGAAATTAAGTAGAAATTGTGCCAAGGGAGCAGTGTAGTTCAATCTCTATACTAGTTTTACTGTTTTTAATCAACAGATCTTTGAGCCAATTTCCAAATCATGGTGAATAATTGATAGCAAATTTTATCACTCATCATTAGTCATTTATTAGAACATTTTGACATCTGTGAATTATATCCCACAAAGCACACCAATGTGTTAAATGGGGTAAAAATTGTATTCTCTGTGTTGAAAGCAATAAAATGACATTGAGTGCTGAAGAAGTGTCATATCCATATACTGAGAATTGTTGTCTCCAGAAATAACATTGGACTGCTCTTGAGGAGTGGTCAGACCTCATTTGCCTTCTTTTTAATATGAGCACAATAGTACTGAACCTTAGTTTCCATCCTGCCTTTGGCAGCAGGAATTTATTAATGAAGGGTTTTATCTGTATGTATTGGCAGGATATCTTTAAAGTATGGTAGATCTCTAGATACATTACAAATCCGTCAGGGTATGCTCATCACATGGACACAAAAAATCTGAATTTCTAAAATATTTCTGATGACAAGCAGTCCTTTCCTATTATAGAATTTTATTTTATTTTTTAACCCTCTTCTTTGGCCAGGCATTTTGTATATTATTTGTTGGTAGACTGTTCATTATTTGACTTAAGCACACAGAAAAGCCTCAAAAGGCCTTTCTTAACAAAGGAGCAGAAGACTGGGTACACTTTTAGCTGATACCTTGGGTCATAGATATTTCTGGGTCCCTTGCTTAAAGTTGAGAATTGCAATATTTCTGGCTCCTCCAGATTTACATCTGTCCCCCTCTGGTGTCCTTCTCAGATATTTATTTTGTACCTCACCAATTTTCTCTGTGAGATGGAGTTGTGGGTTTTGTTGAGAAGCAGTCACATGAACCCCGTTTGTTCTCTGCGGTATTTAGTCTGCACTTGTGGTAAATCTAAAATCTAAAAACTAGCCTGATATAGGGACTTTGTGAGTTAGAAAACTGTGGCATAGCTCTGATTTTAACGTGTGAACTCTATATAAGAAATTTGAGAATTCAGTTAAATCACTATTTATGTAACTTTTTCAAATCAAAAATAGAAAGAGAATAAGCACATTTTGGTATCATATTAGCAGAGATGGAATATATTAAAACATTGAGCAGGAGAAGAGGAGATTTCAGGGTCCGAACGAGGTGGATATTGTGGATAGGCTGCTGGGGTTTTTTTCCCCCATTCTGCTAAAATGCTTTATAAACTTATCAAGGGTCTGCCCAATGGAGCATCCCACCTTCAGTCATGTAGAGCCCTTGTTTCATGCAGGCCCTCTTACTTTCATTGCTTTTCTTGCTTGTCTCAGGAACCTGGGAGTTTAGGAACTGGTTAAGTTTTAGAAAGTAGTGAGTGTCTAGAAACTAGGAGTTGTGCACAGCATCTGCAATGTTTTGATTCTCATTGCCCTTAGAAACTGTCTTCTCAGACTTTACATCTTCTCAGCCTTTTACAACATTCTCTCACTACATTGCATTCATAATCTTCATGACCAATGTGAAGGGGTCAAACAGAACATGGATGAAAGAATCACAGCGTGAAACTTTGGATTAATATCTAGATTAAATAGGCCTTCACAGGTTCTGTCTGTACACATATTTATGACTTGTGACAGTGCTCAGTGATAAACAAAGTATCCATCCAATTTCTTGCTATCACTCCTATTTTAAGTATCAAAGGTTCTTAAATCATTATTAGTATACGTTACTACTTTGAAAGATGAGAGATTATTTATCAATTTAGACAGAAACCAATATGTTTTTTAGGGTAATTTGTAAGAAAAAACTTTACTTGAATATGATTTAGAGCTACTCCCACATTTTGGTCTGTCAGTAGTGAGCAAGTTTTGCAATGAAAATAAATTGAAAAAAAACCCAAGACAGACAATTTCATTTTTCCCACATTATTTTTTTTTTAATCTTCAAGATTTTTTGTCATATTTGTGAAAAAAATTGTATTTTTCAAAAGAACTCAAAATTCACTCTACATTTTGGGATTGTTTTTACGATATAGATAGTCCTCACAATGATGGAAATTCTGGCATGTTCAGTTGCGATCATTAAGCAAATCATCACAAGTTGTTAAGCAAGGATGTCACATGTCACTTGCTTGACAGAAGCTGCCAAATGTCACAAATAGCACTTAGCACTTAGACTTATATACTGCTTCTCAGTGCTTTATAGCCCTCTCTAAGCAGTTTACAGAGTCAGCATATTGTCCCCAACAATCTGGGTCCTCCTTTTAGCTACCTCAGAAGGATGGAAGGCTGAGTCAACCTTGAGCCGCTCAGAATTGAACTTCTGGAGTGAGCAGTGAGTTAGCTGCAGTACTGCATTCTAACCACTGCACAACCATGGCTCTTGGTCATCAGTAGTGATTAAGTGACTGTATTCAGTGCCATTGTAAGTTCAGTTGCTGAAAAAGTGTTCATTAAGCAAGGATCATCAGTAGTAAATTAAAAATTGCATACAACAAAATAAATGAACCAAACAAAAACACCTTCTAAATTAAATAGAAACATAACTATCCTATGCCTGTCAGTCATATTGTGGTTCAAGATAAAAGGTATATTACTCAAAAGGACAGCAAACAATTTTAATTCAGCACTGCAAATATGATTGAGTTAAACAACTCAGATGTTTAACAGTTAAGACCAACATCTTTAATGAATATTGATTACAGGCTATTTTCCACAATACTAGCTGAACATTTGAAGAATTATATTTTAGAAGCAATACACATGAACCAAACAGGTTATATTCCTGAGAGAAAAATGATAGATAGACAGCAGCAGATCTATAATAAATTGTTAGAGCACATGAATACTAAGAAAAAAAAGATGGCAGTAATATTTTTAGATGCAAAAACTGCTTTTGAGAAGTTGCAGTGCTCTATTTTATTAGCCTTTTTAAGTTAAATAAATGCAACAGAAGATTTTAAGACTTGGATGGAAAATATTTGCAAACAGCAAATATTACCATTGGAATACTGTTCCCAAGTTTCCCAAAAAGCAAAGGCACTAAGCAAGGATGTATACTTTCTACCTTATTATTTATAATGGTTTATAAATGTAAGTAGACAAGACTCACAAAGGAACAACTAAAGAAGACATATGAAACAGTCAACATCTTCAAATTTATAAGGAAAGAAGAAAATAATAATACACTACTCTTCCTGGATATCCTCATCAGTAGAGACAACTGCAATTACAAATGTATCAAAAAACTACAGTAACCAAGTGCTCTTACCAAAGTAACAATCCAACTTCCCAGAGATGAACTGTGTAGGAATATTATTCAGACCTATAAATGCACTGCAGTGACCTAGAATACCAGAAAAAATAAACCACGTGCCTATACAACATCTTCCAACAAAATGGATACCCACATAACTTTATCAAGGTGCCTGACCACTCAAACCACTACAGCACAACCAACACAAGCAATGAAAAGGATAGCACTACACATCAACATATCAAAAACATTTCAGAAGCAAACCAGCAGACTATTACAACCACAAAGCATCATCATAGCACCCTAAGCAACTGAACCTCTCCAAAACATCCTAAGTAAATCAAAAGACCCAGTACTCCAATAAGAAAAAAATGGGAATCACCTATAACATACACTGTAAGGACTGTAATAGCCATAAGGTAGGACAGATAGGCAGAAGACTAGCAGAGTGCATCCATGAACACTAACTAGCAGCCAGAAGACACAAAGAAAACTGCTTAATCTCACAACACATGGATAGACTCAACTGGGAAACTGTAAGCATTCTAGACCAAGTTAAATCCCGAAATGCTAAGGAATTCCTGGAAGCTTGGCATTCAAACAAATCACCCATCAATAGATACATAGTCACTTGTTTTGTGAGTTGGGTGGCAACTGGCTATATAAAGTTTAAAAATTAAATAAACCATATTTACGTCATTGAAATGAGACAACAGAAAAACTAAGGAAAAGAAAAAAAAACAGAACACATTCTCTCCAGCAGACAACACCCACATAAGCAGGGATTAACATCAAGCAAACAATCAAGCAGAAAAGAAAACCCTAATCAAGGAACTACCAGGGCAAAAACTAGACCCCCACTAATACTGGCAGGGCAAACTACTGCATACAAACAGGGAACAAACCCAGTTGGGTATTGAAACACCTGCAAGCAAACAATTAGGCTCAAAGAGCACCAAGGACTCAACAAACAAATATTTGGGATTAAAATTCAGAGAGGAATACAAATTGAAATGCTTTGCAGATGATGTAGTATTACCCATTATAAACCCGCAGAGCACTCTAATACAGCTGATGAAAATCGCTGAATTCTCTGGATACAAAATCAATGAAAAGAAAACAAAGATAATAACAAGTTATTTAACACCAGAACAAGAAGACTTTGTGATAAAAGGGTCTGGCTGATAACAAAAAAAAAAAAAAAAACTCAGTGAAATTTGGGGACTTTACTGTATATGCAGGATGCAATATATGCAAATACATACTGTAGGTGCAATAATAATTAACAATTTTTTTGTAGGATTCAGAAGGAACAGATAGACTAGCATTTCCTAATTTTAAATTTTACTTGTGCAAGCTGTTTATTATTGATAACAGAAATGGATAAAATCACCAAATAGTAGAATATTAATTGCATTAATTCTTTGCAAAACTATCAATAAAAATTATTTTTTTAAAAAGAGAAATAGGAAGGGTTATGGAAGATTCAATAAAATTTATGCGAAGCTATAATTTGAGGGGGAAATGGCATACAGTGTTTTACAGATGGTAAATAACTCTGCCAATAATAAATTAGACAGATCATTTAATGACAAACATTAGAAATTCCATAATAAGGGTTGAAGAAAGTGGTGATTGTATAAAAGAAACCTCAAACGTGCTGGAAATAAATCATTTTAATATTCAGAAAATCCTAAAAGTAACATTTCAATTAAAACTACAAATATTTTTATTAGGAATAAATCCAGAAAACATAAATGAAAAGTATCACAATTTACTAAGATATATATTGACAGCTGCAAGAACAAAGTTGGCACAACATTGGAAACAGGAACAAGCTGCCAACATTATCAGACTGGGAGACCAAAATATGCAGCAAGGACAATTTGTAATAAGAGCTTAACTAAATTTATGCAGGAATGGTTCCCTTAAATAACACATACTACACCTCAGGGCAAATTTAAACATTTGGAATATGGTTTCTAAAAAAAATTATGAGATCAATTAAAAATAACAGATGAAAATACTTAAACAGAATGCTTTAATGTTCAGTATTATGTTCAGTGTAAAGTGTAACTATATAAATTATGGTCAGCCATTTGGGGAAACAAATGAAAGGGAAGGGAAGAATATGTTACTAAAAAGTTTTCCTCCAATAGTTGTTTTTCATGCTTAGTAGTTGTTTCTTTATGTTCCATCTTATTTTTTTTCTTTCTTTCTTTCATTATCTTAACAATAAAAAATAGTTAAAACCAAAACAAGAACTAAGTAACCCGGATTGAGTGGTATAATCCCAATTTGTTTCATCATATTTATTAAAAAAAATGGGTAAATTATTCAAATTGAACAAAATTATTACTTGCTCTTAATGCAACACAGTAGGCTTCATAGATAGTGTTCTCTAACAAGATTGGCAAAATATTGCCACACATAGGTTTTCTAAGTTTTTTTTTTATCATTGCTAAAGATTTCGATTTGTACACATTATTTTTTTTTATCATATGCTGGTTCTCTATGTCAAGAATGTTAGCAAGAGATTTTGTTTTAAAGCCATTTTTTTATTTTTTTGTAAACATGAAGGTGGTTACTCTACCCTAGGTTGGCTTGCTATTTAATATATTTCATTTATTCTTCCTCTGTGACAAATATCACAGAAATCTTTGTTTTATTTCTAAATATTTTATAACATTCCTAATTATTGTAGAAATTTGCAAAGATTTTATAGCAAATTTAGTTTTGGCTTGATGAAAGGCAGGTGTTTCAGTTGTTGTTTTTTAACTTGTTTTTAAGGTAGCATTTCCTATCTATAAAGAGAACTTCTTTTAGAAAGCCCTTCGGATAATTCATTCTTTGTTATTGTACCAACTACCCTTCAGGAATTACTCTGTTCTGCACCTAAAACATGTCATTTTTTCTAGTTGTAGTGTACTTGTTATCTCAATTGCATTGATTAATAAATGGCACTGACTGTTAGCAGGGACAACTAGTAGCTAGTTGACACTGATGTAGAAAACAACCCTGGGAAAGAAGGAGGAAGAACTTAACATATTCAGAAGCACCAATTTATTCCAATTGATGATGAGTGTAAAGTGGGACCAGATAAATCTTACCAGATTGTAAACAGTCCAGCCCCCACTATAGCCTAGTTTTGTTTTTGTGCAAATCCAACCAGTCAGTTGCTTTGTACTAATTTAAACATTGGTTTGAAAGTCCAGTACTATTACAATACAGGACTTGTACAATACTGGTACAATGCTGGTATTGTACTATTATATGACATTGATAATCCAGTACTATTGTCATCTGCTATTGACCGAGAGAGGGTTTTTTTTCCCCCTAGCTGCCGAGTTTCAGTCTAGGAACAACTAGTACTGTACAATGAAGGGATGGCTCCATTTTTTGTACCTGTGAAAGTCACCTTAAATTTGTACCTACCTATGTAAATTAACATATGTACAGTAATTTTTATGCAGTTATGCAGGGAGTGAGCATACTGGATTTTTTTTTAAGAAAACAAAGTTTCTGAAGGACAAATTGATCCAGACCTTCCTTCTTACAAAATCATTGAACAAAGTATACTGTAGTAGGGTGCTTATTCCAAGGTGACAATTAAGATCCTGTACTGAAATGGGGAGTTGAGTGAAGTAATATTTGGAAGCAGGTAATCATCAAGACCTATTATACCATCTCAGCACAAATCAGGAAGAAAAACCGATTTGCAACAAACATGTACTTTTGCTTGACAGTTCCATCCAGATATGGAAGCAGCAAAAATTTAAAGGTCAAGCTTGCAATACTGCCCAAGGAAAGACTTATTTCAAACAAACATTAAACTGTAATAAACAAGAGCAAGAAAAATCAAAGATCTGAATTCAACAGCAAAATGAAGATTGGTTCCACAGTGATGGTCAGGGGAAGAATTCATTTTGAGGTCTACAAATTGATTCATCAACTCATGTGCCAATCATGTGTCAATTACAAAATTGCATGCCCTTCCTTTGTCTTCCCCTCTCTGAAATGTAAGCCTGAACCCTCTGACTTTGGAGACAGGAGATGTTTGACATGATTGAAGCCAAAATAAAAACCAGAAGAATTATAGGACAAGCTTTCACCTGCGTGGCAAATCAGCTTGAAATTGACACTTAGTTAATGATTGGAAGGGTTAAAGGGTTTTCTGTCTCCTAATAAGTATGATGTGCTTGCTTCTTTATGTGACAAAAAAAAATATGGAAGGACGAAAAGAGGATATATTAATCTCCTAGAGCGTGTACAAGAATGCTAGATACCATCCCAAGATTAAACGATGCCCATACTCTCCCAATGTATTTCACATCGATGTTTGAACTGTTAATGTCACAGTGATCTCCATTTTTGAGCAACTTATTGAAGCATGATGAATTAAACATGTTTTCATTCATTTTCACAAAACCTTTCAAACAAATAGTCTTGAAGGTACAGACCTAAATAATATAATGGCAGAAGAAAACTCTTTGGCAAAATAATGAATAGACGAAAGAAAGGGAGAGAAGTAATCAATCTGAAATTCAGGCATTGTTTCCAATTCAATAGAAAACATCAGCAAAGAGGGGGATGCCTTTTTCATCATTTAAAAAAAAAAGAATTATGCTTTAACACCTCACTTTCTCCCCAATGTTTCTAATAATGAAAGAATGTCTATGGAGATTTCAAATAGCGTGATCCCTTATTTTTCAAGGTTATCTCATGATCCTAGCCTTTACCTCCCTTATTTTGTTGCAAATATAGTCTTCAAGGTCATATGTTCAAATGTAGAAGACATTAAAAAACAAATATAAATACATTAAGAGTCCTATGCATAGCAAGCAAAATGAAGTTCTCTTGAGAATGAATGTAGATACAGAAAACATCCCTCCATGAGATCAGACACAAGCAGAAATATAGAAGGTGAACAATTTGTTACCTCATTTGTGACTGACTCATGTAAATCAATTCCGTGCATAAATTAGAAAAGCTAAGAAATGCTCTTTTGGCAGTCTGCTCCACAAGCAAATTGCTCTTATTAATTGAGAGCAGATCAGAAGTAATTTACCAGGAAGCCTCTGTCAGAAGGCAATCTGCTCAGCTCTGGAGGGGTTTTTGATTCAGATCTGTAAACTTTCCAGAATTTACTAACAGATTTAATAAAGCAGAGAGAAAGAGCATTGATTCAGGGACTTGTTTAAGTCCCTCATCAGTGCCTTGGAGTATATGGCATTTGACCCTTAGACTCTTCCCAGTGCCCTCCCCAGTGAAATTAATCTAGATGAAAACATAAACAAGATGGTAGTCATACAGCAGAGACTCCATTCAACAGTCATTCTGATCCTGAGCACAAATCTTTAAATGAAAACAAAGACCACTTTGAGAAGACCAAGAAGCCATTTAGTGCCAAGGGTTTACGACAAAGTTTCATTCCAGGAAAAAAAATCAATATTGTTGTGAAAAAACAACCTAAAAATCCATAAGGCAGGAAGAAAGTCTAACCTTCTGAAACCAAGGAAAGAAATTCCTGATGTATTGAGCCATAGGCCAGGGCTGTTTGTTTTCCTGCAGCTCAGACAAAACAATTGTACCATAATTGCTCCCCCTGACTGAGCATTTGTGTTAATGCATTCTCAAATTTGAGCTCATCTTTGTCCAAGAAGCTGATTGTCAGGAAAAATGCAGATGGATAGCTATTCATCAGGCAAAATGAAAGTGGGAGAAATGCCAGACAAGGATCCGCTACTTTTATTTCCATCAAACCTAAATGTCACATGCTAAAGAGCTCCATATAAAGACTGTGAAGCAATTACATGATTTACATTTAGAGTCTGCAGCCTTTTACTAATAACTGTGTATATTCTTTCTGCTACCTGTATCCAACTATTATTCAAGAATGATGCTGCAGGCTCATAAATTTGACAATAAATTTATGAGTCAATTCCCTGGAAATGCTAGCAGCTATAGGAGGTGACTTTAATGTTAGGGTAAGGTTCTCGTATATAGTCCTTTACTTTAAATTTGAACTTGCTGAACAAATCGAACAAACATTTTTATTACAGTCAGTGACCAGTACAAATAAAGAGAGGAACTATGCATATGTAAGTAAACAAATAAGTAGATAAACTTAAAATAGCATAAAAATATAGATATAAAACCTATCTGATCTGATCTAGTCTAGTTAACTAATCCTTTAAAACCTAGTATCTATAAAGTGTATCGGCTTTATTTGCTATATTACAGTACCTTGGCTGGGTGCACGTATGAATAAACAAAAGAAAATGAAATAACTTTCTGGCATACAATACTAAAGGGAGATAAAGCACAGAATTTTGCCTATTTAAGTCTGCTGATATTGAACTTACATTAATAACATAATTTCTCAGCCTCCCCTTCCTCTATACATTCTTATTTCCTGTTTTAAGAAATGGCTATGCTTAACAATTTTGAAGTTGTATTGATTCTTTAAAGCTGTTGTATATTCCTATTCTATTATTTTGATTAGTTTAGCATAATAAAATAAATAAATTACTTAGCATAATAAAATATAACTTTTAAATGATTCCAGTAGCACCACTACCCACATTTGCCCCAACTAAACAGAAGGTATGCCATTGTAGCCTATTAGTTAAATAAGACATGCAGCTTTCTTGCAGGCTCCTTCTTTCAGTAATTTACATCTAAAAAATATAAATGAAATATTTTTAGATGTAAATTACTGAAAGTGGGGATTGATTAGGAGCTACTATGAGTGCCATCAATGGTTCAATAATCAATAGTGTCTTCTTACATTACTTGGACAAGTACTTACACTACTTGGACAACTTACACTGCCAGCTAGTATACTCTTACACTACTTGGACAACTTCAAAATGAATAAATAGTCATCTTCTGTCTTGGAAGTTATTTGTCCCTCCCCAGATTAAATGCAGAAATGAGTTCTTCTTATAATCAAGTGGTTGAGAAAAGTAAATAATTTTTCATTTCCACACACCACAAAAGCATCACAATACTCATGTGCTACAAGACACATTTGTGACAATTTGTAAACAAACATTGACACTCCCTGGTTCTGTAATGAAAAAAACTGGTTTGACAAGGAATGTGTTAAAACAACGAAGTATCTGGTTGCCAGCTAGTATGCTCACAGAATCAGCTGAAGCACTTTTTCCTATTACTGTAGATATTCAAATACTGTACAAAGTAGGCAAAACATGAGTATTCTACTTACATTATTCTACTTTATTCTACATTATTCTACATACTTACTTATTCTACTTATTTGTCTTTTTTTTATAAAGATAGTCTCATAAAAGTATGGCATTACTTATAATTAGGAAAATTCCTGGCTATCCTCATAAATTCTTTATCAAATTCCGGTAGACGAAGTCTCAGACTACGCAGTCCAAATTCTTGGGTTTTATTACACTCCCCACAAGTCTAGGTACCAATTTGCAGACAAGTAGACCATAGTCATGCTTATGCTGGACCCTACAGTTTCTATTCATATTGAAAATTACATGTGCCATTCAATTGCTCTCTTATATTTTGATCTGTGATCATAATAACATTTTTATCTATCCACACTGGATAAAATCACCTCAATAAAAGGTTGAGTAAAATTAAAACATATAATCATTATTTATTTATCAGTTTATTATCTATTTACTCATTTGATTTTTATCTCACCTTTATTTTTGATCAACTCAAGGTGATGTAAATTCTTAAGGCTTCCACCTCCTAGTTTCCCTGTAATAAATGTACAAGACATGCTACTGATGTTGAGAATCCACTGGTTGGACGACCGATGCAAATGGGTGGCCATTTAACAAATATGATGATGATGATGATAATGATGATAATGATGATGATGATGTTCCAGTAGCAAACTGGTCACAAGGGGAAACTTTTATAAAGGAAGCTTTCAAAACCTTCATACAAGTTCAACTAGAACTAATTCTCCTGAAGCAGGACATGGTCTACTTGGGAGAAGTTCCTGATTCCCAAAAAATAAACCATTACCCCTATGATAGTCTTCCTTGAATTCTGATGTTTCGCTGTGCCTCTGTCCTTGGTGAAAGTGTAATTTCATCAGAGCATAAGCAGGAGACTTCGTTCTTTAGGTCAAGGCTCAGCAAATTTCTCACTCCTTCTTACATAAGGAGATAGAAGTATGAACATGCTTGCAAATAAAATAATTAAAATGCTCAAAAATAAGTTAACTAAATTGTATACTTACTACCATTGTAGGCTTAAACACAGTTGTATGCTTAAACATACTTCCAAGTCAGGCTTCACTCCATGTAATTTTCTTAGCAATGGTAGACAAGTGATTCCTGATTGCCTTCTTCCAGAGTGATTCTTTTTATTTCCCAGACTAACCTAGAGCAAGTAATGTAAAACTAGTTGTCCAATATTTCCATCATAACACCTTAGGTAAAGTGGCTTATGGTAAGAGATCAATAAAGTTTTTTCTCTGGGATCTAAGGAGAAAGGGCAAAACAATCAACAATTCTAAGATCTTGGGTTTCATTTCAGTCAAAGTTTCAGCTATTATCTACCATTGGAATTTCTTTTCGTTGGAGAGGGAGGACAACACATTTAGTTAAGGAAATTATAGAAGGCAAAGAGATTTTATGCAAGGATGGCAACAATAAAATACAAATAAGGTGAAGATTTTGTGAAGAAAGAAGTTCTGTACAAAAATACAGAATTGAATAAAATGAACTCAAAATCATATGACTTTTATCTCTGTTCAGATCTATATTTTTATACCATCCTCTTTATATTAAATCACATATCAACATTATGAATGTTTGATATTTCTAAGTATGATGCCTCAAGCAAAGCACTCTGGAATCTAAAGACTATAAATGCTCTCTAATTCTGAAGAAAGGTCAACATCTCAAAACAGTATACACTTCAGTTAGTGGTTTTGAGATGACAGGTTGAGAAATAGGAATCACTTAAAGCTATCCTAACCTAATGATTTTAAAAATAAATGATTGCTTAGATCATTTGGTTCAGTAGACTGTAACTCTTTGACACAAAACTTGCATCCAATTTCCCTTTCTTTGTTGTTTTAGCCAATATAATTTAATAATACGGTGCCTTAATCTGCACCCATAAAAAAAATAAGAAGTAAGTAAATGTTACTCGAGCGAAAGAAAACACCTAGAAGAAGTAACAAGACTCTGAGATCTGCGTCCTTTCCAGATTTTTGTTTTTCTTTATAAGATAGATGATAGATGGATGAGAGATAGAGATAGAGATAGATGTATAGAGGGCAAAGGGAACTGGATCTGTTGTATATTCCACCAAATGAAAATTTCTGTACAGAATATATATCTGAAAATGAATGATTGATTGAATGAATGACTGAATGATTGTACTACCCTACAAATATATTCAGTTCAAGACAGGATATAGTGATTCTATTTAGGAAATAAAAAATCAATTAATCAGTGTAAAGTAGCCGTGAAACACAGGAATATTATCAAGCTGGTTTGATCTGATTGGTGTGAACAGGGCATAATTATTTTTCCATTTCTTCTGGGGTTCTTTTGGAGGGGTGTTGAGTCCTGGCTCCAAGCTCCTGAGCTTTGGATCTTCCAGATCTCTTCTCCTTCTTACAGACAGGAGGCTAGGGCTTTCTTGCAGCTTGGAGTAGTTATTTAACTGTAAGTTACAATTAAGTGGTGGATGTCCTTGGAGCCAGGACTGGGCTGGAGTCAGGAATAGAAGCTGTTTCTTAATATAGTGGCAGTTTTAGTTAAGAGACAAATGTAGTAGTGTCCAACATTTTGAATTCAAAGCAATTTGAGTTTGAAGCAGCCATTCTGTCCTTAGTAGAATTGCCATAGTACTAAGCTCATGGCATTCTAATTTTAAACTTGAGATGTTTCAGATTGAAAACATTGTTATGCTCCTAAAAAAAAGAGGAGGAGGAGGTGGTGGAGGGAGAAACTATTCTCCCTGCAAGAGCAAATATATAACTCTGGACACTTCTACATAAGGCTTCTGTGCCAATCTGGAAACTGTTTTAGACTGATATGCTTACATAAATTTGGCAGGGTTAAGGAACAGAGCTGGTTGAACTTAATATGGCATGCATGAACAGTTTTGTTTTGTTTCGTTTTGTTGTTCTGTCTATTTGCTTTATGCCACTAATATTATATAAGGAAAATGGAAATCTGGAAGCTTTGCAGCTCCCCAGCCAGCCAGATCAGCTCAGTCAAGGTAAAAGGAGTGAAACTGACAAGAGTTTGGTCTGTTCCATCTTAATTTCAGTATTGTTTGCTCCAGCCCCAAAAGAGACTACCCGGTTTCGCTCCCATTGTTTCTTTCTTTATATGGAATTGAGTTGAAGGGAGCAGCACAGAATATGGTAATGGTTTTTCAAACCTTAGTTTTGCCATGTCAAGTCAAGTGACATATACAGAAGGAAATCTGCTCCAGAGGGTTTGAGGAATGACAGCTGGCAGTACAAGGTCATTTTAAGAGGAACAGGGACAGAATGTATCCTTATTTTATCCTTCAGTTAATATAGATGGCTTTAGTTAATGTCTTTTGTATAGCAGTTATGCATGGTTACTGCAATATCAGCATAAATCCAGGTCATATTTCATCTATATTAGTTATGATCAGTGACTGATACTAACAATTCCTATTTGGTAAACAAAAAACTGATGAAAAAACAGTTAAAAGCTGATGTGGAATTCTAAGTTGAAGTGGAATTCTAAATTGAAACCTAAATAAAACAGAGACCTGATCATTTTTTTACTTTTATTCATTCTAATCTATATCATAAATAACATATATTCCATTCTTGAATGTATGAAATAGATAGCAGGTAAACATTCAGAGGTTGCAATAGGGTGTAGATAATTACTAGGATTAGATAATTCAGTTTTGTAAATATTGGTGCAACTGTGCTTCGCAGCCATTCTAAAAGGAAATTATCATATAGATTGATGTATATAAAAAGCTTAGGTAAAACTGGAGACCATCACTCAATGTCTAATGTTAACATCAGAAAAGCTATATTTTCTTTGCAGGGTTGAATTATCTGGAAACCCTTTTTAAAGCTTCACATGCTTTTTCAACCAAAGTTTCAAATAGCACCTCCATAGTTATTTCTCTGTTACAGAATAATCACAGTTATATATACACAAATATAACTGCCTCAAGATTGTATTATAGAGTGTAAATTTTTCCTGTTTCCAACTGAAATCTATTTAGTTTAAACCTCTAGTTTAAACCCATTGTTTCTTGTTTTCTGGAACAACTCTGAAAAATTCTTCCCCATCAGCTTCTTTAAATACTAGAAGACATGTCTGTCTTGAATCTTCTCTTCCCCAGGTTAAAAATACTAAATACTTCTCCTGTATTTGTCTTCCTATATGTTCCATACATTTATATTTAGTCATATTTAAATTTGATTATCATATTTCCTGACCTTGTGCAAGATGTAGAGCTGGTACACCTCTCAGTAATTTCACTGGATATGCTTAATCAGTGAGAGCCATGAGGGTGCAGTGGTTATGCAACATTGCAGGCTAATTCTGCCAACTGCCAGCAGTTGGTTTCTCACCGACTCAAGGTTGACTCAACTTTCCATCTTTCTGAGGTTGGTAAAATGAGAACCCAGATGGTTGGGGGCAATACAATGACTCTGTAAACTGCTCAGAGAGTGCTATGAAGCAGTATATAAGTCTAAGTGCTATTTGTATTCAACCATTCCTATATCCATCTAATAGAAACACTTTGCCATCTTCTCTACTAGAATATCATGGAAAACTTTGTCAAATGCTTTGCTGAAGTCAGGACACACTTACAGTAGGTCTACCATACTCCTGTGTTCAACTAAACTGGCCACTCAAAGATAAAATGGCCAAATAAAGTTAATTTGGCATGACATATTCTTGATAAATCCTTGTTAATTCTTGCCAAGCACTGCATTCTTTGCAAAATGCTCATCCGTAAACTGTTTAATGATCTGTTTAACAGTTTTGCCTGGTATCGACATCTAGCTGACTGATCTGTAGTTACCTGCACCTTCATTTTTTCCATTTTTGAACATACCCAATATTTTGACACTATGATTGTTCTCAACTGTTTGTCAAAAATTAAACAGGAAGGAGATCCAAGATTACATTTGCAAGCTGCTTGAAAACGATGGGATGCAATGGGGACCCTCAATATATCAGGCAACCCTTAATATAAATGCCACATATAATAAACAGTGAAACAGAGTTTCTGAGCAGAAAAACATCAGCAGCGTATAAAGGAAGGCTATATACTATCAATAGCAAAGTTTCTTTTTCAATAATAGAATTCTTACTATAGACTTATTTGCATTTGAAATCAAAGATTCATTTTTTTGTATAATTTATTAAAGGTTTTAATTACAAGAATAAAATTGAATTCAAACTAAAAAAGAAAAGAAAGAAGAAGGGTACAAGAAAGAGATGCAAGAAAACAAAAGAGAAAGAGAAATAAAAAGAAAAATTCCTAGAAAGCAACTTCCTAAACTAAAACCAAGTATAAAAATTTCACTATATTTTCATCTCTTAATTAAGAAATATAAAACTCCTCATCCAATAATTCATCTCTTAAATATAGATATATACAATAGGTAACATAATTCCAATCCAGGTGTCAGCAAAATGTCCAAACAGAGCCCTAAAACTATAACTTTAATTAACATATGTAAAACTAAACATTCCACATCTTATTTCTTATCTGTAAGCAAATCCACATTTAAAAATGGTAAGTGGTCCCAATATCCTAGTATGAACAAAAAATGTAAAAATCCCCAAATAACAATATGTCACATTCAAATAAGCATCTCAATTATAAGCAAATCCACATAAATTAATAATATATCCTTTAAATAGAACAAGCACACAAAATGTCCAAGCTTCTTAAGTAAAAAGACTAGAATACACAAAGTAATTGTAGAGGGAAAGCCTAAACACCATGTTAAGTGTAAGTAGGTCCAATACATAAACATTTTTCCAGTCAGATGTCAGATTTTTTTTTAAAAGAAACACCCAAAATTGCAACATACTCCCTTTTAACCCTGGTTAAATAAATTGATTTTGTGTTCCTTCTTTTTACATAAAACATTTTTGTCCTTTAATCCATTCTGATGATTGTTGATATTTGCTTCAAATTTCTTCACAACTTTACAACAGACTCTTTTATAACTACAACAAAAAATATTCCAATTACTTTATGGGATTGTCATTTTTATTTCCTTCTTAATTTTTAAAGCCTCATCCAAGATATTTTATGTCTAGTGGAAAAATCTTGTTCAAATATTTGTTTATGTTGTTTTTGGATATGCTCCATTGTATATCATTTTTTGTAACATCCTCTTTTGGGAACAGACTGTTCCCAACAAGACACAACATAGCTGACATTGATATTGCAGTTCCTAAGTATATTTCTGAATGCCATTATAAGTTGCTTGTCTTGTTATGTCTTCAATATCAAAAACAGTTTTTCTTTTCCACAAAAATACATTTATTCTTTAAAATTAATTTTAAAGTCTTAATATATTAAGTCCAATATTCCAATGATTTCTAAGTCCTTAATCCATTTAAAAATTTCTAAAGCCAAAATGTTGCCTTGCTTCTTGCTGTTTATTTTAAATGCTTAAAGGTTGTAAAAATGCATCTTCATTTCCTTATATTAAGGATTGAAGGCACTCTCTTGATGTTTTCAGCTTTGTTATTTGAAGGTATCTAACTTCTTTAAAACAGTTAATAGACAATTTCTGAAAGAAGTTAACAAGAAAAGTGCAAAGTTAGTTCCCTTGGAAAGACTCTGTTTGCAACTAGAGCAAGTATGACAAATTCCTTCATCTACCGGTTCTCCCATTCTCCAGAAACTGCTGTTTTGCAGTCTCCTTGTGAGAAGCAACCATATGGAACACACCTTGGGTGATCTCATGTTCTCCCTTTAACCAGCTAAGATTGAAGGGCTGGAGCTATCTTCAGTCTGCCACTCTTTCTGGGAAGTCCTGAAATCAAAATTAGTGTGCCACATTTGCCAACAGAGCAGGACAAAAAAGGGGGAGAGGTTTCTTTCATACCAAGATCCATTACTACATGCATTTTCATCCATCCTTGTAATTATAAGAGTGCTGAATAGTTTTTGTTAAGTCTCCTCACTCCGAGAGGACCCAGGCAACCTGGATTGTAAACATTATTTCAGATATTCAAGAACTTCTGCTTATACCTTCCTCATTGGCAATGCAATAGTCAGTTGTCAAACAGTCTGGTACGAAATCAGTCAATTATTGGTAGCAAAAGTAAGAATCAGATTAAAAGGCTCCTTCCAGTCAAAAGATTGGCTAAATAAAGTACAATGATGTAAAACTTCATTTTATTATAATGAAGATTTTTATTTGATATACAACAGTCACCAGAATTATTTCTAATGGCCTCATTGACTTTGCTACAATAAAACAACTCATCAAACCATGGGTATCCTTGGAAGTCAATTCATGCACTAACTGGCTAAGAAAAGTCTGAGAGACCTGATATCCTTTCTCAGGATGAAAAAGAATGCACATCTGACCTGAAGTCAAGCGTGCTTTATGCCATTAATTCTTCCCTAGCAGGGGTTTCCTCTGGGTTGACAGACAGAAGGTACTATATGCAAAAAGTCATGACCCAGTGCAATTAGAAGCTAAAACGGTTGTACTTCTTGACCTGATGATTCAATGCATATTTTATTTCACCTCTTACCTCTCATGACAAGAGATTGTAGCACTCGTTGATGCATGTTTATTGGATGGTTTAGCAGAGGTCAAACAATGAAGCAACACCAGAAGGGACACTAGAAATCTCATTCCCACCAAAAATCTCCACCACAGGACCTCCCATATACACCTAGTGAGCCTCAGTTACATTTAAGCAATTAATTCCTTAGCAAGCCTTGTCTAATAATACTTAATCACAGCTTTAAAATCTTTTTGACTAACCATAGAATTACTAGATTCATTTAGTTATTCTTAGTATATCTTATTACTAAAATTAACTTTTCCCCCTTAACGTTGCCATTTTTGAGAATCTGAAGCACTATCATCTGATGGCATGTTTATGAAGTATGGTATAAATGAGTCAATTATATTCAGGATTTTATCTGTCTTAGATCTTTACATTTGCCTGTCTTCCATAATTTATTTGCACTGACTTGCAGTGACCTCTCTATCTAATATCTAATATCATCCCTAATGAAATATTTTTAAATCTAAGAACTAATTTAAGGGGAAATGCCACATTCATATATATCATTAATTGTTTAAGACTGAGCAAGTCAGAAAGGTTGAATTTATATTAGCAAGATATTGAAAATGGTTCCTTAATGAGTATTTAGATATCAATGACTTTAAAGGAAAATATGCTCAGTCCAATGGAACTATTTAATCAGGGAACTACTTAAAGCTTATCAACTTCTTATTGCTTGAAGGACTAGTAACCCATTAGTTAGAGGTTATATATCAATTAATCCTCTAAATTAATCAAGAAAATTGGTATCTAAATCTGACTAAGTTCATATAGTTAGCAAAGATACAGTTGTAACAGACATGATCTCCCATTCCATTCCATTTGCTCTGCATACTATTTTAACTCTACCATACTTCAGTTTTAAACAGAGATCATATCCTTTTTCTATTGCATAATATTTTGATTAAGTACTATATTCAGAGGATATGCAAAATGATTTTCAAGTAAATGATCTGAATTTAAGCAGAATTTAAGTTTTATGGAATGCCATGAAAACTGCCTCTAATAGATATTTAGCATGAATTGTATGTTATATTTAAAAAGAAGTACAGTATAAAAAATACAATGGAAGTGGGAATTATATAAAAAGAAATGGGATTTCCTGACATTTATTCTGTTTCAAATACAAACTGTAAAGACTTATTAATACTGGACACTAAAGATATTAATGTACCTTTCAGTTAGATGTGAAATATAGAAACTATGAGATTGAAAATCATTCAGTAGTATTAGTCCCAAGGCTATTGGGTATTAGAACAATAGAACTCTGTACTATTGGATATATGGAAAGAAGAAGGAAATGAAAATGGAAATTGATGGTTTATATGTGAAAGAGAAGTAAAATTCATACCTCTGAAGATTGTTTTAGCATGTAAAGTTGATCCAGCAATGTATGATAATAAAGAATAGTGATAAAGGTTGTTACAAATCCGCAGTTGTAATGGTGCCCAGATATATTTAAAGTTAAATATTGTGTTTATATAAAAACAATTTGTTTATTCAGATACTTCTGGTAAAAATCTATAAACTCAGAAAGACTGCAGCTGTAACTAGTGGTCAATTTCAAAGGAAGAAGTCATATAGAAACAAAACTTATAAGCAAAAATTAAAGTGAGGCATAATGGAAATAATGGAAATTATCAGCAGTGGAAATTCAACATGAAGTGCTCGTCTCCTTCTCCAAAGACCAGGTCAACATCGGAAAGAAAGGTGTAGTGCAGGAAGAGCATCTATTGCACAACTCATGAGAGGAAGCCACAAAGCTAGCAAATGCACAAACAAATGTATTTCTTGCAGGAACTACCTAGTAGAACAGAAGAATAAGGGGGAAATTAATGCCAATCCTTTTAAGGTTAGAGAAGTTATCAAGCAAACAGACAAGTTTCTAAAGAAAGACTGCTTGATCTGGAGGACTAAGCAATCCAGACAGGTATCCAGAATGCCCAAAGAAAGGATAAAGACAAGCCCCAAATCAGAGAAAGAATGAGTGAGATACTGTAGGATTATTTGATGCATTGAACTTGACAGCAAAAAGCAGAAGACCAAATACCAATCACTACATCAATGTAGAAGGAGGGGTATAGATTTCTGTCTTTGTATGTCATGCCACTCAAAGGCAGATGCAGAATCTTTATTTGGTACGTGCCTTATCTAGATGAAATGGCTGATCAATAACAGCTATCACAACATTTCCACAGAAACAAGTAGACCATTTAGCATAGAAACATTTCTAATTAATGGATTTGCAAGTGAAAACACATATCAGATATCCACCTTGGGCAGAAATGCCTTTGAATTGCATCATACAACGGGCAAATTGATTCATACTTCATCATACTTCATATCTAGACCCGTTTCAATCAGGTTTCAGGACCGGGCACAGCACGGAAACAGCATTGGTCGCCTTGGTGGATGA
>JANHFL010007791.1:186229-200004 GCA_032468155.1 Oxyrhabdium leporinum
ATTTGAACCGCTAGATTGAATCAGCAGAAGTGGCCTGCAGTTCAACACTCTAACCACTGCGCCACCTAGGCTCCTAAATAGTGACTAGTCTTTCTGGGATTCAGTTTCAGTCTATTTCTCCACACCTGGGCCCTCACAGGATTCAGGCACAAGATCAACACTTCCATTATGCTACAGGCTTGAGGCTCAGATGTCAATCTGGGCATTATAGCATACTCATGATAGTCAATCACAAAGTGACAGAAGATTTCTCCCAATAGCTTCATGTAAATTATTCTCTGCCAATACTATTACCGTACTTACTAAAAAATCACCCACTTAGGAAGGAGCAGAACCACTGCAAAACAGTGCCCCTCATTCCCAATCATTTCAGGAATCTCAGAAGATAAGAATGATGGAAGATAATTAGTGCCAACAAGAAGTAAAAAAGGACCAGAAATGACTCATTGTCCTCATTCAGGTCCCAAATAGATCTCCCACCAGTACAAACAAATTGGTTCCTGCTATCTGTCTGGGCATGGAATGAGAAGAATCTAGATAATCCACTAATATGGCTAGATCCAGGAGGAGCCTCTTCAAGACAGATTGTATCTTTGCCTCATTCAAGGCACATACACTAACCCCTCTTCAAACAAGGAGTGATCATCTCCCTTACCATCCAGCCACTGTCCAAGTGATGACTGAATCAGATTGCAAGCCACACTTCTCCTGGAATAGTTCAAGTGTAAGGGTCACTTGGTTCCCACACCTTAGAATAGATGTCGCTGATGTGATGACCATAAATTGTTTGCATTATATTGCAAACAATATGATCATGCCTGAAATTGGAGTGACTTGTGGAACAATCACATATCCTTAGAAAGAGGTAAAGAAAAAAATTAGTAGGTTTCATATCAAAATGGAGCAAACTGAAACTTAACTCACTTAAGAGACTTATAATAGTTTTAAAGAAAAGAGGATTCTCTGGTTTATAAAAGTAATCTAGGTAGCCATGTGTCTGATGCATCCTCCTTAAAAGCCCCATTCATCAGTTGGAATACCTGCAAGAACAATTATTCTTTGGCAACTCATATCTTTTCAAATGGTGAAAAGTATAATATGGTTGAAGTTGCTCCTTAAAGGATAAAGTGTCGTGGCTTCCAACTTGTATGAGTTATGAATATCCATGAAGAAAATATGGTGAGAAATCTTTCCGCTTTTGGTCCTGAGGGAACAAAAGCATTTTTTGCAGGGTAAATCAAAGAATAATGCCTTCCTACTTTATCCTGCATGGACTCCTCTGTAAATGCCGGAGGAGACAGAGTATCTAATTCCTACTTCTTCCTACACAAACTCATGATATAATTGGAAATACTTGTATATTGTGGAATCATGTTGTTCTTCTCACTACAGCCCAATCCCAAGACATAATTTTCCCCACTGGAGTAGGTGGGAAATGAAATCATGCCCCTATGCTAGAAATAGTTCTCCAAAGTTTCACATAATGTGTGTGTGTGTGTGTGTGTGTGTATCTGCTTGTTTGTTTCTGTGTGTGTGTGTGTACATGGACAAGCTTACACATAGTGCACACCTAATTAGTGATTACTCAGCAGTCAGGTGGAGTTACTTAAGCATATCTATCCTGTTGATCTACCAGAGGATGCCTTTAAAAGTATAGGAATTTTCTCAGGCTGTTTTATTTTTGAACCAAATAAAATCTGACAGATTTTACCTTATTTGATTTAGTCCACTGTATTCAAGCATTTTTGCTGATAGGCAACTTTGAGGAGCAGGATGAATAAGCACAAATAAAGTTTGATGTAAACCTGGTTATAAAATAACTATTTCTATTGAATGAGTTTCCATATAAATTGATGAATTGCATCATAAGGTATTGTAGAGACTTGATGATGTTCATGTCTTTTAACGTGGTTTTTGAGAAAACTTGGTGAACTGGTAAAATACAGCCTGTCCTCATTATAGGTACTACTTTGGTTAGCAACCATATGCAAAGTACTATGGTAATAAATGGTAGTAAACAGTAGTAAAGTAACCATTTTGTAGCCAATGCGGATAATTACATCCAAATTTCTGCATCTGCAACCATATGCATCAGAGCAAAAATAACACTGGCACTACTACACAAGAGAACTTTATTTAAATGACATGGCAGCAACCTACAAACTTTGTATTGTGTGTGTGTGTGTGTGTGTAATAGTTCACAGTGACAATTTTCCAGAACAAATTGCAAAATAAGGACAGATTGTAACATACAACTGGAGCAGGATAAATATTGTCCATACTTTGAAAAAGAGAGTGGAAAAGATGGTATCAAAAGAAAATCCAAAGAGCTGTAGATTGGTCAGTTTGCCATTATTATCTGCGATGATTCTAGAGCAGATGATAAAATTATTCAGACCGTGATACTATTCAATAATAACCATGAACCAGCATAGATTTGTTAAAGGTAATTCTTTCTACACTAGCCTTATCTTTTTTTTTTCAATTAGGTAATTTCCTTAGCAGATTTTGGAAATGTTACAAACTTTGATGATTTCAGTAAAGCATTTACAAAGAACTTCCAGATAATCTCATTAACAAGTTAGTTAAGTGTATGCCAGATAGTATAAATCAAGGGGATACATGACTGATTCATAAATTTTACTAAAGGAGTGCTCATCAACAGCTCATCAAAGAAACTATTATCAACAAAGATTTTTTGAAAATAACAGAAAATAATAATTTCCTTTTATTTTGTGTTGGTCAGACTCCAGATGAATTATTGTGTACAGCTCTAGATATTACATTAAAAGGGATTCAAACTAACTGGAACAGATGCAGAAAAGGGCAACAGGGATCATTTTGAGGCTGAAATAAGTGCTTTGAAAACAGATTGAAGGACACCTGGAATGTTTAGCCTTGGAGTGAGAAGACAGAGAGATGATATGATTCTTGAAATGTTGTTAAACTAATCATGGGAGAAAGCAATTATGTTTGCAATAGTTAGCAGCAAAAGGAAACCAGGCTGTCAAAGAACAAGATGTCTGGACACCATCAAAGCTGACACCAGCCAGAGCATAAAAAAATTCAAAGAAGTAATGCAAGATTGGAAAATGTGAAGAGACTTGGCCCCTAAGATCACCAAGACTCGGACAGGACTGAATGGATAACATCATCTTCATGTTAAACCAAAAGAGAGGACGACCCATTCTTTATCATTCCAGGATGCAAGAATAATGACTTAAATTATAGGAAGGCAGATTCTAAGTTAGAAAAAAAACTTCCTAATATTAATAGTAGTTTGACTCCCTATCCCAATGGAGATGGTCAAGTGGAGGCTAGATACTAGGCAGCCATCTTTTTGGGATGCATAATTTGGATTTCTGCATTGCCCAGAGGCTGGCATAATAACTTAATGTTACCTTCCAGTTCTGAGATTCTATCTGTCTTGTAGCTAGTGATACCTATTCTGTTGCTACACAAACTAGAAATGGAAATTTAATTTCCAAGATCATTAAACGCTAGGGATATTAAACATAGAACAAAATTAAGTGATGAATAATTTAGATTATGAATCTCCTGGCTTAATCATAAGGTTCATTTCTAGAAATATTCATGAGGAAGGGAGAAATCTGTATCTGGTTAAGTTTCAGACCTGCTAATTTGTTTTTCTCTTCACTTAATTTTTAAAGATTTTCTTAAGCAAAAAAGTCACCTACTGTGAAGCTGATAGGCTGCAAAGAATGGCTGTAAGCTAGATTTTATGACTGTTTTCATAATTATTTTTAATTGTGAACATCTTCAAGTAAAATCTGTGCTATTTCCTTGTTTCATCCAGAAGTTAATACCAGACTTTCTTATTAACATTACCAAAGACAAAACATATGATCCAATTTCACTGAAGAAGCAGTGTAGCATCTCATGCCTCTTAATGGAATATTATACAACTCTCATTTATCTCTATTCACTTACTCCTGATATTTATTTCATGTGCTATCCCTGAATGCCATTTTTCTTCTATTATCATTACAGATGTTGGCTTCGACTTGACACCTATTTCATTTGGAGTTTTATAGGACCTGCAACTTTAATCATTATGGTAAGAATTCTTAATTAGCTATGCTGCTTTCTGGAAATGCATCTTTAGGATCTTGCATCAAATGTAACTTAATTGGGAAAGGATGATGCCAGAAACCTGTCAGTGGTATTTTCCACCATGGATGAACAATATAAAAATGTTTTGTTTTAAATCCCTGAAGATATTGTCACTGAATAGGAAGAAGCAGACTTGGCCATATAATGATAGCTCAAAGGGAGCAGAGAGTGAGCCTTCGCAAGGGTACATCTAGTGTACCAGTTAGGCCCTTTACTGGATCGGGAGGTCAGATAGTCATTCATACCCTGGTCACTTCACAATTGGATTACTATAAACATGGGGTTATCTTGGAGGCCACTCAAAGCTACAGCTAGTACAGAATGCGGGGTTACAAACAATAATAGTGATATTGTGCTATGGTCACATGACCACACTGTTTTGGGAGCTGCACTGATTACCAGTTGACTTCTGGGTGCAATTCAAGATGCTGATTATGACTTTTGAAGCTCTTCAGAGCTTTGGCCCTATGGAGGGACCACTTATCTCCAATTGTGTGTGACCCTCTGTTCCATCTGATACAAGCAAGGCTCAGGCCTAATCGATTAAGCAATTTCACCTTATGAATTCCAGGATGACTCTTCTCAGTTGCATCATCTGCCCACTAGCTCAACATCTCCCCCCCCTCCTCCCCGAGGTTCATATGGCTCCTACCTTCAGGGTCTTCAGCTCAAAACCTAGTTGTCTTTCCAGGCCTTCAATCAAAGTGGCCCCTTTAGTTACGTTTGGTTTTTATAGCTGGTTGTATTTTTCTTCCAGTCAGCTGCAAGATCTTGTTATGTGTATTGTTTTTTCCTTTTTATTTGTAAGAGTTAAGGAGTTGAGTAGCCTCAAAATTGCATAATAAATGAGTTAATATGCATATTTCCTTAAAGGACCATTTTTCTGTAAAACTTTTCAGGAATATTCATTCTTTTATTTTTCAGTTAAAATTAAAATCAGAGGGGACTTTTTGAGAACTCACACTAATTTGTGTGAAAATAAATCTCTGGTAGATTTCTTCAGGATTAATTGCTGTACCAGTATTATTTTACAGGTGTTTTCCTTGTAAGAAAATGATTCAGTGCAAATCTATCAACATTTTTCCACAAGTGGTTTTTTCCCCATGCCATTCACTTTATCTGTTTCCTAGACAAGATAATGCAAAGAAAAGACTGATAGATAGACTGACTGATTGGCTTTTGGGGCTAGTATATTTACTGTGTGTTATTTGAGAGTAATCGAACTCTGCAGTGCATCATTCCAGCCAGCATGTCATAATATTTGTGAGTTTTGAAGGTAGAACAAAAATCTGAAATAGAAGAGAATTTTATATTTTAAATGGCAAGTCACATTCCTGATATAATTTATACAGGCAAATCAGCAAGATCTATAGGTTTAACATTTTCACTAGTTATTTGTGTAGTGAAATGTTTAGAAAACCAAGAGGCTCAATGGAGTATTGTCCCCTAAAGGTATCTCATGAATGTCTTTCTTTTGAAGTGAGGGAAGACATTGAGTAAATTTACTCAGTTGCCTCCTCTGATTCACTTGGATTCTTGGTGTCTATTGGAACCATTATCCTTCAGAGAAGATTTGCTGCTCACAAAATCACTGCGGTGAGCTTTGAGAAAATATAGGAAGCCCCTCTGAGATTAAAATCATTTTAAAATCATTATAATTCAGTGTAAGATTATGATATAACAATGGTGCCCTCAAAATTAGAAAATATATAAGAATTAATGGCTCCCTTTAAAAGGATCGAAGTCTTTTGGAGAATTTTTGTTTTGTAAAAACTCTCTTTTTTAAAAAGTTACTTTGAAAAATTCTACTGAGCAGAGATGCTAAATCTCGTTTATTCTGAGTTAAAGGTGACATTTTTTAAATCAGGATCATAATGACTTACACCAAACTAGTGGTTGAATATGTTGAAATTGCCTGGTTTTCATAATGTTTCAGGACATTTATAGAAACAAAGCTCTTGTAGTGTAAGGGAGGATATCTCTACCTTGTCTATTGAAATCTACTTTGTCTATTTTTATGGTACTGCTTTTTATTTGCAGTGTCCTACATACACTGTTACTTCATTCTGTCTTTGTTCAATCTCACAGTCTTATATATCAGTCCTAGAATTGCTTGAAGAATGGAGATAAACACACTCCAGAGATTCAGTGACCTGATGTGTCATGTTTCTCGTTTACTATTAGAAAAACCATTAAAACAAGTTTATTGTGGTTGGCATAGTTTTGTGAGTTTTATTTACTGCTTTTCTATGAAAAGCTTTCTGTTTTCCATGCAAACTAATAAAGTTCAGTGGACTTTATCTGTTGTGGATAATGCAAAGATATAGTCAATTCTATTTTTCATTGAGTACGTATCAGTTTATTCCTTTTCAGACTTGGAGGTAGAAGGTCACAGGACAAGAATTCATCCATATAAAATGAATAAGTATTTAAATATACTGCCAGAAAAAAAGTTCCTAATCTTAAGGGGGAAATCTACTCTTTAGAACATAGATTCACTTTACTGTGTGGTATGGACAAGTAATTCAGTCTTGAGCATCTCTCTCTGCTTTTGGAACTATTATAGTCCATAAATAGTTGTACCATGTCAAAGAAAACTGATTCATCCTTTTTCCTCTTCTTATAACTTGCCATTTTATTTTATTTATTTGATTTTATTTCAGCTTAATGTAATCTTCCTTGGAATTGCCCTTTATAAAATGTTTCATCATACTGCCATTCTGAAACCTGAATCAGGGTGTCTCGACAATATCAAGTAAGTAAATCCTTCCCCCTTTCTTTATTGTTTCCAGCTGAACTACACAATGGAGTACCAAACTAAGACACTCGTGTCCTCACATTGTACTTATGTCCTGAGTGAAATTAAGGGTGTTGGGGAGAACTAAATGCAGAGACAACTAAATAACTAAACTAACTGCAGCAATTTACTGTGGATTTAAACCATCCCATTAGTGTCCATATTTTATTATTCAGTTTTTAACACTAATGTCTTGCTTTGGGGTGAAGGGCAGGTAAGTCATATTCAGGCATGGCAAGCACATTGGAGTTTCTTTTTCATGAAGCCACGGTGAGGGTCACTAATCTTTCAAAATGATGGACATAGGTGTCAAAATAATAATAAGAAAAATAGCAAAAATATCACAAATCTGAGGACATTTTAGCAATGTCTTTCTCAACATTTTGTGTAAGAATTCAGAAATCTTGTGAGACTTTAGTCATATAATTATATATAATTTGGCAGTTATATGAGTGACATTTAGGGTAACAATATAATTTGTACTGAATGTTGAAGCAATGAATGCAGAAGTAGGAAATAATTTTATGCTATTGATTTAATTCATATTGCTTGCAATATTTTGAATTGCATGGGTGGATTTTTTTTTCTTGATTCAATATTAGCAAGAGTAATGACTAGCCCACTTTTCTATGATGTAATATATTGAATGTCTGTTTCTGCTTCTCTGTTGGACTGACTATATGGCCCTAGGATGATTATGTTTAAATAAATCAAAACAGAAACAAATCATGAGCACAGTTTTGAAAATGAATACTTTGAATAATAGCCTCTTGGATGAAACAAAATTGGCAAACAGATTTTTTTTAATATTAAAGGAAAGTCGGGCCCATTATTTAAAAATAATATTATTAAAACTAGTATTTAGAAAGACATTACACAAACTGTATCAGAAAGATTATCAGAGATTATTACCAAAAAATAAATAAATACCTGCTTTCCTTTCATGAGAAGATTTGCCACCTTTGCAGCATCTTTCCTCTGACACTTACAAATACTTTCCAAAATTACATTTAGAAGAAAAAGCAAGGAACGGGCATTTCAGACCTTTAGCTACTCTTAATCCTGTAAAGTGGTCATTCCTTCTCCTCATGTAGACCACTCTCTTATTGTCAAATGCTCTTGCAGATTACTTTTTGGACATATACGTACACATACAAGAATACATGCCTCTGTATATGCATAAAGACCTGGTGACTTCTTTCAGCAACACAACAGATACTACTTTTATTCCACACACCCCCACAGTGATTATTTGGACATATAAATGTCAAGTGATTACTGTTGAAAGAAAGAAGATGGAAAACTGTTGAAAGCACATACTGAAGCTGTTTTTGAAAAAAAAAGTTTAAAATGGCGAAATAGATTGAAAAGGCAATTGATGGTCTGTATTTGCTTTTTGAAGAGAAAGTGCTCAGCCTATGGAAGGATTTCTCTTTTAAAAGCAACAGAAAAAGAATCAATCCATCATTCTTGTCAGTGAGCATACACAAACTTCTGTCCTGTGTCTTCATTGTGTGTGTGTGTGTGTGTGTATGTGTGGTGGGGGAAGGTGAAGAGAAGTGTTTGAAGAGAGCTTCAAGAGGACACCTGATCTATGATACTCTTCAAGACCTCGATGAGTCTGTGGCCCATAAGTTGGGATCTATTGTCTTAAAACTTCATTGAGTTGGATAATAATCTCTTAGCTTGATTCATTAGGGGTTTTTTTGTGCTACCTTCCTTGATACTCATCTGGAAAAAAATCTATCTATCTAATATACTTCCCTTTCCAGCATTCTTAAGATTTCCAGAATTAGAAATGGGTTTAGTGACACTCTTAATGACAAGAATTTAATAAGAGTAGTTTTCTATGTAAATATGTAGGTATGTAGATGCATATGAACAAATCATAGACAAATTGATGTCTTATCACATACAATCACTGACAGAGAGATCTTATAAGATTTGGGGAGCAAGGTGATGTCCCTCTTCTCCTGGAATCTGATCTGGTTTCTTATCTGCTGGGGAAGAGAGATAGAAATGGGAGCATGTCATGGCAGACTGCCCACCCTGGTTGTCCTGTCACCTTACTTGAAGGTCAAGAGGCATCTTCTTGGTATTGCTGCTGATCCATAATCATAAGTCATCATGGTTAATAATTATTGTAAACACATTCCAATTTCTAATGATTATAAAACAACACTACTGCAATTAGAATACTGTTTGTAATCTACTCCTGGAAAATCCTGTCTCATAATGATCACTACTTGTAAAACCAATTTTACAGATTAAAAGTACAACAAAATGTCAGCCATAATTGTTAGAGGCAGAAAAATCTTTTTTCCAAATAAGGCTGTAAGATTTGGTTAAAAAGATGAAAGTGCGAAGATAGATTTATAAAATTATGTGCAGTGTGAGATAAATTACGTTGTCTGTTATCCAATGAAGCTGATTTGTACCAAGAAAAATTCATAGCACGATGCAATGCCTTGCAGCCAAAAGAATCAAAAGAAGGTTGTAAATGTAGCAATTAGAACATAGAATAATAGAGCAGGAAGAGACCTTGGAGGTCTTCTAATCTAATCCAACCCCCTGCTCAAGCAGGAAACCTTACACCATTTCAGACAAACAGTTATCTAGTCTCTTTTTGAAAACCTCCATTGATGGAGCACCCACAACTTCTGAAGGAAAGCTATTTCATTGGTTGGTTGCTTTAACTATTAGGAATTTTCTCCTTAATTCTATGTTGCTTTTTTCCTTGGTTAGTTTCCATCCATTGTTTCTTGCCTTGCCTTGTGTTGCCAGCAATTGTCTACAATCCATTAAAACAGCTGTATCTTTTCCCAGCATCACATTGTTGCCCTCCACAGCTGCTTTATCATCACAGGAAACACCTATCTGGTTAAAGAAGTTGCAGAGAAGTGCTATATTCCCAGGCCTGCATAGTCCAAAATACCTTTTTGCCTTGAAATTCAAAGTACTCCACAGCCGTATAATTTACATAACTTACTTTTCCCAGAAAGCATTACTAGATTAAGTCTGTAAAAATAATTGGTTTAAACTTGGAAAATAAGAATACCAACCATCACCACTGTTGTTACTTGTCACGTGTTGCATTCCGTATCTGAAGTAATTAACTGAAAATTGTGAGAAGGCTGGATATTAGATCACATTGGTTAATCTAAAGCAAAGTTTTTCTTCCACATGCTCTGAATCTTAGTTTAGCTGACAAATGCTGACACAACTGGCAGGTCTGTGATTTAAAAAAAAAGAAATTGAATACACATGTTTCTTCAGATTGCTCTTTATGGTAGATAGGGATTCATATCTACTTAGAACATTCAATTTAGTTTGTTGTACAGAATAAAGTTTCTGTATTACTTTTTCTTCAGCTAGACTAATCAGGTAGAGAAGCTGTGTTCAACTATTATTCACAGAGATACATTTCCAGTGAAATATTCTTGAGAATCTGAGAATGAAACAAAAAGAAATAAAAGCTTTTCTACCGATATTGTCTTAAGAAGTTAAGATAATTACACACAACTCTGCAGTCAGAAAAAGAACTTGCTGTATATTTGCCTCAAGTACAAAGTTATAGCTGTGCTTTGTGGAACAAGTAAAGAGAACTTGGAACAGTAAGTAGCCATATTTCAGCTCTTGAGAAAAGATGATGTGATTATATCAAATCCATTCTGTGCAGTTGGAATTCAGACATAGCTTTTAGATCCTCACAAAGGAAAAAACTCCGGTTCACTAGACAAAGCAAGGAAACTATGCTGAACGGGCGGCTAGAAATGAACAGAGTGGATTCAACTGTACCTTCAAGAGGACAAAAAGAGTTGTAAGAGTTGGTGACTTGCTACTATGAGGAATAGAAATTAGAAATAATATATGCTGGCCAGATCTGCTGGCTTTGTCTGTGTGCTGTTTCCCAGAAGGCGCATGAAAAAGCAAGTGTCTAAATTCATCAAGTGGACCTTTCAAAGTGTCTGTGCAGGTCATGGTTATCCCAAAGGCACTTTTTTCAAAAGGCTACTGGACTTTTCTTTGTTTTCTTGAAGACATTTCATTACTCATCCAAGAAGCATCCTCAGTTCTGCCTGAATGCTGGGGAAATGGAAACATTTATATTCCTTGTAGTCATCTGGTTGTTAGCACTTTGAAGGTCGGTAAAAGAGGCCATCCACGTTAAAATTGAACAGCCCTCTCTCAACAGAGGTGGATGGATATGACACTACCTTTCTCCTGTTTACAACACAGTCCTTTCAGCAGTTCCAAGAAGATTCCACACCCATTTGCACTCTGATTCAGGTGACACTGAGGACATAGATAAACCCCCAGCAATTCAGGCAGAACTGAGGATGTTTCTTGGATGAGAAGTGAAGCATCTTCAAGAAAAAACAAAGCCCAGTTGCCTTTTGAAAAAAGCACCTTTGGGATTGAGTCACAATGTAATAGACTCAGTAATTACCCTAATTTCCTTTGGGAGACAAGAGCTGCAAAACACAGTCATTTTAGGACATTCCTGACATTGTTTTCTTTCAAAAGGATAGAGGAAAGTATTTGGGGTTTAACTATTCTTGACTCAATTCTAATTAATTTAGTTAAATGTGACCATTTAATGTTGTAATTTTTGGTTAACTATAGCTCAACATAATCATATGTGTAGGTTAGATTTATAAAAAGCCAATTTTAATAAATCTATAGCCATGATTAACAGGGTAGATTGTAGAAATTGCTAATAAGGAGCTGAAAATGTAGAACTTCCTAAATAGGTCATTTTAAAAGCAGAATTGCAAACAATTCCATGGTACCCAATGCCCTGCTCATTAAAGAAATACAAATTAAATCATCACTGAAACGAATTTGCAACTTTATTAGTTAATTGGGTCTAATGTTCTACAGTTAGGACATTTTTTGAAAATCCAAACTTCTGTATGATCTCTTTCCACATATCTGCGTGGTATTGATATAGCCTCCCAACCCATGAACCTTTTTCTCAAAGTTATCCATTCCCAGCTCTTGCAATTTCTTTTTATAAATTTGATTTCTGCCCCAGTTTCTTTGAATTTTTCTTAGAATTGGACACAGTGCTTGAGGTGAGGCCTGACCAAAGCAGAATAAAGTGAAACAATTACTTCCTGTGATTTGAAAAACTATACTTTTCTTGATGCAGTCTAAAATGAGTTTAACATTTTTGCAGCCACATCACACTGCTGACACGTATTAAGTTAGTAATCGACTACTATTCCAAGATCTTTTTCACAAGTACTTTTACTTAATGAGATATCACTCAGACTACATTGGTACATTTGATTTCTGTTTCCTAAATGCATAACTTTGCATTTGTTAAATTTCATTATTTAAAATTTTCATCACCTTCTTCTGAATTCCTCTCTTCTAAGATATTAGTTATTCCCCTCAATTTTGAAACAACTGCAAATTTGATAACCTCCTGTATATCATGGTTATGATGATATAACAATTTTGATTAAACATATTATTTTACATAATGAAAATCATATGGAATTTTGATAATTATTGTATAGTTTTCAAGCTTCTTACAGACTGCTTATTTATTTATTTTTTGCTTAAGAATTTCCCAGATCTAATCTTTTCTCCTATGTCTTTTTCCCCCCCAAACCGTTTTACTATTATCAGACACATAACTACGGGAAAGCATTTTGTCAAATAACTGTTAATAATAAGAATATTAGTAATGGTTTCTGTACTTTATTAGGATTCACATTTTGTTCCCCATCTTATTTCACATCTTTGTGAACCCATTGAAAAAGATTACTAAGAAATTTTGCACATTTTAAAGCAGCTGTTTACTGAGCCCTCAAATCTTCCTTCATAAATGATATGTAATTCTGGGAGAAGACATCTGTTGTTTAAAATAATATTGTCAATAATATTGTTGTTTAAAATAATATTGACATGCTCTGTGCATGTCAGCATACTCTCTGAAGCACATATTGCCCCTTAAATTTGGATTTCTGCACAGACATAGCATCGATGGTGTTCACCTAATATGTAAACAAAAATCAAGATGGTGGTTGTGACAGTGCAATAGAAACTCCATCTATATTATGTCCAAGGCAATTCTCGGACATAAGTCCACACATCTTAAGTGTCTATGGAGATTCTTGAAAAAGCATCTTTGGGACACATATCTTAAAATTGCCACGTTTGAAAAGTACTGCACTAGATTATGTACCCATTATATTTATCCCCAGATGACATAGACACCCCACCGAAACTCACTGAGGCAAAGGACAAGGCAGCTAATAGTAGGCAGAGGCTAGGTAATGTTTGTTTGTTTGTTTGTTTATTTGTTTATTTATTGAATTTATATTGCCTATTCGCCCATGGCGACTCAAGGCTTACAGAATATAAAATCAAATGTTTATCTAATTTGCATGTACTAACTTCAGTTAGAATTGTATTTGCACAGAATTGAAAAATTGAAATGATCTCCAGAGAAGAAAGTGGGATTAGGAAAATACTAGAATGTGTGAGGATTGATAAAATGAATGACATATTATATAATTAGTAAATATTAATATAAGAATAGAATGGCATTTTTAATTATCTTTGCAAATATTTGTACCCAGACGACACACCGTATAATGGAAGACTTGTATTAAAATAAAATAAAAAATTTATTGCAAAAAAAAGAAGAAGTCTGTGGTACTGTGAGTAACTACGTTAAGTTACTCATTAGATTTTTTTTTTCCATGAGAAGTTGGAATGTCTGAACTACAGTGGGGGGTTTTTACCACAGTCCCACAGGCGTCTTGCACGCGTAGCAAAGAATGGACCTGGAAAGCAGGTTAGTGAAGGGATGTCGCTGTCCTGGGGT
>JANHFL010007791.1:200104-220792 GCA_032468155.1 Oxyrhabdium leporinum
CTTGCAAGGGTTTAGTTTCAACCCATTGCTCCCCATCCAGCCCCTAACAGCCTCCAGGCACTGTGAGAGGGAGGACATGGCATCACTTAACTCATCACGGGGCCGAGACATACATATATTTCATTGTTTAGGACACAGGACTGTTCCACTGAGCTTGTGGTCTTTTGCCACTACTGCAGTGAGACCAAACACAAGTAATTAGCTCACAGAGAAATCTAAAGGAAGTTCAAGTGCAGAATCAAGCTTTCCCATGCTTTTCAACTCACAACTAAAATCCTTTTATTTATCTTTTCTTCTTCTTCTCTCTCTCTTTTATTGGACTCACAGAATCCTTCTCCAAAACCACTGCTGATTCTCTGTGGAATCACAGCATCATTGCTACTGCTGTTGAGATGTTCTTCTGTGTTCAATATCACCCTACTTCACTGTTCCACCTCCACAGTTTTCTTCTGTAAAATGCCCATTCTTTTTATTCATTACAAATAATTATATTCTAATCAGTCAATACTTTAAGGGAGGTTTAAGCTTATCCAGTTCATTAATTCCAGATTCAAATTAGACCTTGTTTGCCTGCAGATCAGCTATATACTACGGTATGTATATAATGCTCAACCTTAGAGATAGAATCGACTGTATTTTTGCTTCTAAATCAAGACAGGGCTTTCTGAGAAATCTTCTGCCTTGGTGTAAATTGCATGACTTGCAAGGGTAATAGAGATTAATTCTGATTAAGTCAACTAATTAATTCTTATTCAACCCTAGGAAATTGGATTTGGTCCCTTACTGAACTTACTGAATTCAACCCTTAAGTTGTCACAGTAGTCCCTTTTCCTACCCATCTCAGAACTCTTAATTATACTTTGAGTGGTTGGATAAAAATGACATGAGTTAATAAAAGGATTTGTCTGGCATTTCCAGTGAAGAAACAATATTTACAGTTGCAAGATCCAATCTGAGTTAGTCACAAGGACCAGAGGTTTACTCTTCTAAGCTTTTGGAGCCCATCTTCAGGGAACTTCTCTTTACTGGAATATGTGCTTTGGGTTATTCTATGAAGTAGAATATTTACAGTGATCTTTTTCCTGTATCTGGGGGTGCTGTATCTGATCTCATTGTCTCTTTTCTCCTACTCTGGGTGAACAGAGTAGATAGCTATTGTGAATGAACTTCGTGAGCTCTTGAGTATTTTGAGAGTCCATACTTTGAGTATGAGAAATGCTTGTATGTATACACTTGGATCAAAATTCCACATTCTGTTAAGGCAGAATCTCCTAAGCTGTGAGATGTACCTCCTTGTAGAGTCCAGAGGAGATTTGAAGAGCCTTTTAGTTGCATAGGTAAAATAATTCTACTTTTCCCAAAGTTTCATTGTATCATTTTCATTGTTTATTTGTGTTCATTTTGGTGTTTACATATTTAGGGGAAGTGCGTACTTTAAGATTATACTAAAGGGAGATGCAACAAGTTTAACAACCCCTATTTTAAGGCAAACAGAAAGTGTATCCTTCCATCCCCAAGAACAGTAGTTTATTTAAAGAAGCTCTTCTAATTACCTTTCAGGTTTTGTGACTGTGTGTTTATGTGTGAACATATGTCAGAGAGATGCATTCAAATCCTTTTATATAGCTTGAGGACAATATGTGAAAGGTTTCATTCACCTGGCTCATTTCAAATTTCATATTTCTTGGCCATCATTGGTGGGTAGTATTACTAATTTGTTAGGTAATGTACTTCTGGGAAAATACTGTAGCTTACTATGCTCAGACGTCATGCAACTATAAAACTAAGAAGTCCCAAGTCTATAAAACAAACTAGAACCAAAAAATATAGTATTATCAGTCACACTACAATGACAGTCTGACTTATATTAAAGTATCATACAGAAAAGATATGATAGCTCACCAATCAACATTCTTAACATTTGGATTATGGTGATGGGTCTTTAATGGTAAGTATCAAAATGTACTGTCCAAGTGATTATTCAGTAAGTGTGATTCTTTTTTAAAACTTTGGGTAATATTGTTTCAAATGGCAACACAATTGAAATTCTAGAAGCCAAATAATGAACTGAAAATTTTGTGTCATTTCAAGGGCCACACCACTTATAACTCATTATAATAATTAAGCAGGAAAATTAGTAAAATATGAACTATTGAAGCTAAACTCTATCCAGAAATAGCTGCTTTTAGCAAACAGCTGAAGCTAGTGAAAAATATTCCAAGAGCTGTTAAGATCCAATATAGAAAAAAAGTGCCTCAGATCAGACATGGCCACAGATTTTTCAGTTAAGGAAGCAGTATGGAGGCCCTTCGTCTTTCTTTGCTTTAGTTACATATAAAATTGTGGAAGTAGTTTTGGTGGAAATTAATACAATGTTAGCAAAGAGCTTTGAAGAATCTTACAGTCGAGAATAGATTTAAGCAAATCTGCTCATCATTTCTGACAGTTTTTCTGAAAAGATTATGTTTCTCTACACAAATGTTATACTTTTAAGAATGATTGAATTGGTGTGTTTAAAATGTTTGTATTTTTCCTTGAGATTACATAACTACTCCTACATATATACAAACATGGAACTGTTTTGTTTCTTTCTGTTTTTATTTGTCTTTCTTTTTAATTGTTCGGGAGGGTTGTCTTAATGGTTCTCTGTGCAGTTTGTTTTTTATATTAGGGAGTTATGATAAGTTGTGAATTCATTTCCTTTCAAACTAGCAATTTTTCATATTGACAGAAGCAATTTATTTATTTACTTATTTTATTTCTATAGACCCCCACCTCAGCAAACAAGTCTGGGTTGCTCACAATTGATATGTACCATTTCAAACCAGTATACTATTAAAAATTGATGTAATATATCAGTGTAGTGGTTAAGGAGTTAGACTAGGAGTAGGGAGATTCTAGTCCAGCCTCAGCCATGGAACCTGGCTGAGTTACTTTAGGCCAGTCTATCTCCTTCAGCCAATCCTACTTCACAGAGTTATTATGTAGAAATAATAGGATACAACACAATATACAGCATCTTAAATTCCTGTACAAAAGGTGAGATACAAATCTAATAAATGAATAATAAATTTAACAAACAACTGAAATAGAAGAAAATGCTTCTGACTTTTTAACTCAGAAATTTCATCTATTCCTTCTAACACCTCAATTTTGTTGAATGATAATGATGAGAGGCATCCTAGTAAAACAGTTCAGAAATGGTAATCATCATTCAGAATTCTCAACAGTCAGTATCTGATTATTAGACATCGAAACAGCTTTCCTCCAGAAGTTATGGGTGCTCCATCACTGGAGGTTTCCAAGAAGAATTTGAACAAACATTTGTCCTGAATGGTATAGACTGTCTCCTGTTCAAGCAGGGGTTGGACTAGAAGACCTCCAAGGTCCCTTCCAACTCTGTTATTCTATGTTGTATAATTACTTTTAGCATCATCAGTGTAGGGTAATTTGTACTCTTATTCTAAGAGAGCTGATGGAAAAACAGGTTCAGTAAAAAACTTCAAAGTGTTTAGAATAATACATTGATCACGGCATAAATGTTTATAGAGATTTTTGTTCCACTTACTCAGCTGCAAAGTATTAACTTAAGATAGGAACTTACACACACATATATAGATTGTTGGGGGTTGAGGAAATGATGTTCCATGTAACTGGAGTATAGTAAGTGGAGTATAGTCAACATCATTCTTTGTCAGTTTTCCTGTCACAGATTACACACCTCCCTGTTGTAAAGGCACCTACACTTACAGAAAATATCTATTCAGCAGTAATAGATATGAGAAGGAAAACAAGATTTTTGAACATCCTTTATTCAAAAATTCATGCAGATCATAATTTTCATGTTATATTTTTAAAAAATAAATTGTCATGCGTGGTTATTTTCATATTACAGTATGTTTGTTTCTGAAATGATTAATTTCAAAAGCAGGGCATGAAAATCAATGCTTAGTCAGAAAGAGTACAGCTGCAAAAAAATATTTCTTATTAAAGGCTGTAGAAATGTATTGTTAATTAAACAACATTGGTGATTTTTCCTTGGTTGTTCACATTTTTAATAGGCTACCAAAACATTATCTTTCAGTGGCATTAAAAGAGGTTAGTTTTCAACCTGGTTATCCAATTGTTTCTCTAGCTTTCTATGATTTGAAATGGAGATGAACTTGTTTGATTGCTTACCTACATGGTACCTTTTTGTCATTATATTCTAATGCTGACATTCTTGTCTTTATGTCTATGCATTCTTCAGCTTTGAGGATAACAGACCCTTCATCAAGTAAGAATGACCTGAATGACTGATAAATTCTATTTATCAGTGTTTTTCCCATGAACTGACTGTCAGATCAGTATTTAAAAATCATTACAGCTTCTGTCATTCACCTTTGAGAGAGGCAGAAGAGCAAACTGTGAGGGAAAAACTGTAAGGCCTAAAGTGTTATGCTGTATCTATCTTGATTGGCAATTACTTGGACATCCTATTCAATACTATTTATTATAGCTTTGAGATACCTTCTCCATTATATCCATTTATTGTGTTTTAGGTTATACCGCCTGATGCAGGTGATTGACAGGATTCTTTTTAAATGCAGGAGTCCAAATGCTCTTTATTTAATGTGAAAAGGGGGTCCTAAACTGACAACTTAAAGATACACAGAAATAAATAATTAATCAAAAGTATTTAGATCTCTTATTTACATTTTTTGAAAACTGAAGACTTTTAATAACAACCTTGTGTGTAGGACAGCTGAATGTTAAGAGACACAGCAAAATATTAATTATGAGCCTTAGATAATGCACGACACCACCACCCCAAATCCTGCAATCAGTGGTATTATCTTTGCAAGTGCTGCTACTTTACAGTGGACTTTCAGTTTGTTCTTCTGGTGAAGAGTCATTTATGTTCATTTATTTTGTCTCATTCTCATCATTGTCATTCTTTTACAAGATTATGAGATGCAATCTATTACATTGGGTTGTGATTACTATACAGAGTCCAAATCTTAATTATGTATAATTGTTAGCCGGTGTTAAAATATACCAGTTTATAACAAAATATTATCAGCTGCACCTTTTACATGCATCAGTTTTACGCACAGACACACAACATGGAGAAAATAGTTAATAATGTACTTCCTGCTTGATGTACATCTGTTACTGATTTGTTTATACACTTCCTAAATCAATCATCCTGCATTTAACAAAAGATTAAGAGGAAGATTTTCTACTATATATATTTTAGGAACAATAGCAGCCTCAAAGAAAAAAAATATTTAGAAGTTGAATAATTATAGTGGGTTTTTTGTCGGGGGTGGGATGAATAAGTTATTAGAAGTTCTGGTGGGTCTTAATTCCTACAGTAGGTTTTCCTGTTTGCAGCTGGTTGCCTCATTGTGCCAGCAGAAGCCTCTACCAATACCATTGTTCCAGTGGTAGTTGGGTAAATGGAGTGTGTTTAGTTTGGAACTGTGGATTCTAGAAGTCAGTGGACATGCTTAACGGGGGGGAAAAAAGATCAATTAATGTGGAAAGTGCAGGAAAAAAGGAAAAAGCTACTTCCTCAGCTTCTACCTTGGTTGAACCAAGTAGTCCTAGGGAAGTGCTCATTTCTCTGACAAGGTTTTTTTTCCAATAGCACTGATGGCGCAAGATCCTTAAAATGTAGATTGATCTAACACTTCTTTCAATAACTCTATTCCATTATTGCCCTTATATTTTGGAGGAAGAGCCAAAGTTGAAAAAAAATACTTGTTTAAGTCCCTTGTGGTTCTCTGGACACATTTCTTGGTCCTGCCAAACTCCCACCCTCATTTGACAGGTCATATGCATTTTTAGTTATATTTATTTTTAGGAAACTGGCATTTTAGAAAGCCTATGAACAGATCTCCAACCTTATCTTTATTTACCAGAATGCCTCGGGTCATGTATGACTTTGTTAGAACATACAAATGGGGAGTTCGGGTAGCATTGTCACCAGTTTGCCTTCTAAATGTATAAGTGTTTTGAAAATAAGTGTGCCCACTATAACAACCATCTGGTGAATCGACAAGACCTCCCTGGAGAAAGGGTCCATCACATGCTCTCAAAATTCCACATTTTCTCACCAACACAAATACATATGGAGTCTTGCTCCACGTCAACTTCTAAATTCATAATATGGTTGTCATGTGCACTAGAAAATTCCTGATTCACAATTCATTTTCTTAGCAAATGTATCATATGGCCTAGCTGACCTTGTTCATACTTGTTCAAAACGATTTCCAAGATTAGATTTGACTAGTACTTAGAGGAGAGACTACCAGGTCAAAGAGGAGCAGTAGCAGGAGACACTGTCATGGACTTCTATACTGTTGCCAAGAAAACTATAGGAACATGCCCATGAAGTCTCTCAAAGAGTGATTTTTATAAGCAATTTGTATCTCTCCTAAAATTGACAAATCAAAAAAGCTATATTTTTTAGAAAAATGATCTAAAATGAGATTACAGGAATCATTTTCTTGTATCATTATGTTTCATGCATTTTTAAAGGGAACTCTGAATAATAACATATCATCATTATAGCACCTTGTTGCATTATACAGCTTCTCCTAATTCATTCTACTTAATTACAAATTATTATACTTGTTCTTTTTATCATACATTTATCCTTTTCAGTAATACATCAAAATCACTTTAGATGATCAGCCACCTTAACTCTTAGAATATATACACTACATTGTTGTTTTACAGTACATAAATCTCAGTTAATCAGATTAGTACTTTATTTCAGTCATTGATCTGCCTTAAATAACGTAAGGCATAGAAACACAGTTACATAAGATTAAAAAATGAATATGATATATAAATGGAATAAAGAAAGATAAATTGAACATAGCAATAATAGGTGAAAATTTCTTAATTCAAATAAACCAGTTAGATCTCTGAGACTATTAGCAGTAAATCGTCAGCTAAGAGGTTGAGGTTGATAAGAAACAGACAACACATGGATTCCCAGAAAGTTTAAATTATTTTTATACATCAACATAATCTTGAAAATCTGTTCAGGCTTCTCTTTTTCCCTACTCATACTAAACAAACTAAGATGGGGTTATTTTGAGTTTCTTTCTCACACTTCCTTCTGTTGCTAGACTGCGACAAACACTAGACAAGTTTTCTCCAAATCTCTCCATAATGCCTTCCTTTTTCTTTTCCCCTTAATGACTCTCCCATATCTTCCACAAGGTCAACTCTTGTTTTTTTATAAGCAACCATCATAAATTATAACTAAAAACAGATAAAAAGTTAACAGTTATTGTTCTGGTTAAACTTTAAACTATTTTAATCAAATCAAAATATCCCTATTGAGATCCTGCCAAATCTTTTTGGCTATTAAACAGAAGTTGACAAGATTACAAGAGAATGCATCACTCTGGCCAGCTAAAAGATAATTGAGATAAAAACAATCAGGACAGCCTGGCTACGAGTTAATAAATTTATAACACAGATGTGTGTAAGCTTCTGTTTCAATGGCTTCCGACTTACAGTGACAAATTAATTCAATGTATGAGGTTTTCTGGAATTGCCCTTCCAGAGACTGTAGTTTGCAAGGCATTACATTGTGCAAAATCCAATCATTTCATGGTTAATAAGAGTAGTATGATGACAAAAGGCATCGTATTGATTGTTCCTTTTCCCCATTATGTACACTGGCAGTGGAGCAACACATTATCATTCATGTAGTCTAATATGTCACCAAGAAAGTAAAATATAAAACAGTAGAAGTGATATCTAATTTCTGACAGGGAGGCCAGTTTGAAGGCTCATTCAAATATCCTCTCTAACTGCAATTGGAAAATGCCTTACTAATCATTCTCTAAAGACATGACCCTGTGACAGAGCTTTTGTCTCAACCCCAGAATTAATCTGCAGTTCATCCATGCTGTAAATGGGGGTTCCCAACAAAGCTGGAGAAATCAGGAAGCCTCCATCCATCTCATGGAGGAGGTTTGATAGATGGCTAAGCCTGTGAGTCTAACCATTTGTCAAAACCCACATCCTCTACTGAGGAAAGCATTGGAGAAAGCAGTTGCTGATGTCACTCCCCCATCAGGAATTCCACGGATCACTTTCCTTAATTTATTCCCTATTAAAGCTAAAGAGGCAGAAACAGCGAGACTGTTGAGACAGAACAAGTGAATACTGTCTATATACAGTATTTCTGAGAGTGGAACCCAGACAGTTGGTAGGTTTCCCATCATAGATGGGCTCAAGAGAAGCCTAGCTAGTAGTGCCTTAAGTCTGGTTTCCTGCATTGGACTTAACGATCTAAATCCTTCCTATTCTATGATTTTGTGAAGAGGAAAAAAATCCAAACTTGTTACTAATAGTCAACAAACAAAATCATCTATTCAGATTTAAGCCTTTATGCACAGATGATTAGTCTGGCTAAAATACATATGCTGTTGGAGGACTAGGGTCCTGCCCTTTGTCTGTTCTTTTCTATTAGAAATTCACACAACAGCTAACTACTATTTCTTCTTTTTCTGGGATCATCTTTTCCATGTAAGATATGGGCTTCTGTTTCTCCTATTCACTAGTTACAAGCAGATCTCTTCCTTTCAATAAAAAATATGAAATTCATGAAATGTTTATAGATCTAGGAACTTTGATCTGTGAGCCTTAACCCTGTTTCTGAAAATTGTGTGAATGTGGGAGCTTCATGTAAGGCTGCCAGCATCTTACATTTTGTTAGTCTTACCAGGTAGATTAGTCAGAAAACATGACATGATCAGCTAATTGTACTGTATTGTGAAGTTAAAGGTATTAACATAATCTTGCAAGTTTGAAAGTACAATTCTCCCCCCATTTCTTCTACGGCCAAAATATTAGGGAGGATCTGTTCTGAACTCTAACCTGCCCACTGTCCAGCTGTGGACTATGCTATCTCTTATCTGACCACTTCCTAGGCAGCATTTCTGGGCCCAATCCCCCAAGGTCTACCCCATGCAAATTGTAGCTATTTTTGCTTTAGTAAGATCAAGATATCTGCCTCTATTTCTCTGTGATTTCTGTTTCTAATTGTCTTTTCTAACAGTCTCATTCACACTTGTTACCTTGGTTGTGATTCTGAGAAAGCTGGCAAACTATGATGATTATCAAAGTGGAATATGCAGGCTGTGTTTGCATCAGAGAAACATTTTTTTCATAAAATCAGGAGAATGAGAGTACAGTTTATTCTCAGATATGAAACCATGATTTATAATTAGTTGTCCAGGCCCAGGGCATAGGTGAAAGAAGATTTTTAACATAATAAAACCATTTCTTTCTATCTCCCTATTGCCTTGTGAATATTTGATATGATTGTCATATGAATAAATTTATACTTCTAAGCAAATCGGGCAAACTTTCCCCCCATGAACAGTGAAGCATTATCTGTTATTAATTTAACAGAGCATTTTTATCTAATTATGTTTTCTAAAACAATTGATGAGAGTAAAACCTGTAAGATTGGCAGAAGTTGCAGTCTGAGAATGATGGAATTACATTCTATATCAACTAAATGCTTCTGGCCTCTAAATTCATAAATATTAAATTGGAGTTAATATTTACTTCAATTCTCTTCCAAATTCCAGACACTGGAGCAACAATTAGTGAGTTTTTGTTCACTAGAAAAGTTTATTCTTCTGGCAAGAATTGCAGCCAGCTACAAAATTTTAAAGAATTTGACTTGGCTAGCATGCAGATAGTTTTATACATTCTGTGCATTTAATTATGCTTAATTCATCTTTTCTTCAGTACTTTGTGCCAAATTGCAGCACAACACCATAACAGTTCTGTCAACATAGAGAATCAATATCTGTAATGTTGTACATCTCTCTCTCCAAAGAACAGGTTAAATCTAGTGGACATGCTGTGTGAATGTCTTGTATGAAGTCTATTACTGCCTGTGGCTCTGAGTCAGCAGAAGTAATATGTTGAAAAAAAGTGATCAGAAATAGTCTTTGAGGCAGGCACTTCTGCTTCGTTTATTCTAAAGGTCATATTAAACTTGAATCAAATAACACTACCGATTATCACAAAAAATATCTGCTACCATAGCTGTTTTCCATGAATAATATGCAATAAAAAGGTAATACCTTAGAATTTGAAGAAGCCCTTAGCATCTTGTTGCAAATTAGGCCAAATCTTTTGAATTATATCAAGGGACCCAATGACCTGAGACTTGTGTGTAGCTGGAATGATTCCAGATCATAGGCTTCAGCTCTGCTACATCATCTTGAAAAAATGCATCCTTGCCTTTTCCATTTTCTATTAGATGTTAACTATGTTATCTGAAGCGTCTCTGCCTTTTCTGAATCCAATTTGTATACCTGTTATTTCACAGTCCATGTATGGATAACATTTGGATTGAAAGATATGGAATATTACCTTGCTAGCATGTGAGCTAACTGCAAGTAAAACCTCATACTATTGTAAGATTGTTCAAAGTTGTGCAGGTATTTCACCAATTCTTACTATCTCGTTATTAGCGATGTTTTCTCACACTTAACTTCACTTTCCAGACTGTCTAGAATATTTGGGTCTAGTTCACAGATAAAACTTTCCTATGTATTCGTGACTTGGATATTTGTTCTGTATAGTTCTTTTTTATTTTTATAGCATCTCCACTTTAAATCTTTTTTTTAGTAAATCTCTGCCTTTGTTTTTTATTGTCCCTATTTTTGCATAAAAGTTTCCCTCCATTGCTGTATTTTTCACAAATAAATCCCACTCAATTGGTATCTTTATTTTCCTTGCACTATTGATTTAGATATAATTTACTGTCTTATCTTTCTGTTCTCAGAAACTCTGTATTTAGCTGGGTAAATTTTCTTATTTGTTGCCTGTTACTTTCTCCTGTTCTACAGCCATATTCAGCAGAACAGCTGATAGCTATTTCACTTTCTACTGCTTTTCTATTTTGGAATATTTTTGTTTGCTTTATCCTTAATAATGTCATAAATTTCAGAGCAGAATTCTTTAGGCACCCTATGCATCAAGTTAAATCAAATAAATATATTCATAACCACTACATATAAAATATTCCTGAGGTCATATTAGGTTTGACTGATAATTTTGTTTTCTTTAATGTCAATTCTGCAAGAAGTTCATGATCTAAGTCACAGTCAATTTGATATGTTAGTAATTTCTCCATCTTGATTTGCAGTGTACATAATTAATTATGGTGTTGTCCATATGTTGATGCCCATGTTTACTGTAATCTTTTAGGTTGTTGGAAGAAGGCATTTGTGATAAGCACTGAATTTTCTAGGCACAATTCCATGAATATATTTCTTTAATATTTTACTTATTATCATTTGATTTCCAACTTTAGCATTCTAGTTTCCTATAATTTTTATGTTCTGTTGGAATCTTTCACTCCCTCTGTATCTGTGGGTGAAGCATAGATTTAGATCACTAATATTGATTGGCTTGTCTTGGACCGGAATCAAGATCATCCTATCGTTTTGTAAAGTTGTAACCAAGCACTGACTTGACACCCTTTGATGGCTGCTTTATTTCTTCTATGATTTTCTTGTCTGAGATAGAAGATTTGATGGTCCTTGTATGTAAAGTGACTTACTACAGTGCATTTCAGTTCAGTGAGTCCCAGAATATCAAACTTCAGTTTTGACATTTAACAGCATAAGGTTTCTCCAGGTTCATGGCTATAATGATAATATAATAAATAATTTACAGCGTCAAACTTTTATCTTTGGTCATATCAGCAGCAAGGTATATTTTCAGGTTCAATCCAAAAGGAACAATGTCACTCTTCTAGTTGTCCTTTTTCCCCATAGCCATCTGGAAACTTCCTGTCTCTGGGGAATCATCTTCCAATATCATGTTGACATTAACCTAGGTGTTAAATGCAAATTTGTTTTCTTGACAGATTCCTAAAGTGGATTACTTCCGTCCTCCAGTGGATCATATTTACTCTGATCCCTTGGCAATTATGAGTAAGCCTTCTAGGAGTATACAGCTTCAGCAGTATAGCTTGTGGTCTCATTTACACAAGCTCTTTTACCACTAGAAAGCAACAGTCCATGAAGAGGCCACCTTATACAGGCTTCAACATTTTCTGCAGGCTTCTATGTTCTTTGATGAAAGCAAGCACACCCACAGATCAAGGGCAAAAATTTTCCTGGGCAAAAATATTGATTCCATTGTCTGAAGACAAAACTGAAATCATTCTTATTTGCAGTAGCAACACGGATCAAAGTTTTTTAAAAAATTGCAATGTCTGTAATCCTGTGCTCACATGGAGAGCACATATCTGGATTTTCATTTCATTTCCTGTAGCAATTCTGTTTCCAGTTGGCTTCCCAACAAGCCTCCTAATATCAAAAGTTTCTGGGGGAGAAAAATCCACAATCAGTCCTCACATCTGCAGGACTTAGAAACAGGAATTTCCAAAACTGAGGGGTGATTCAAACTTTCTGACACTCATTAATTTTTAATAAGATGACTGGAGACTTTTCATTAAAAATATTAACTTAATTTATTTAAGGTATGTAAATTGCCTTATAGTTCTTTTGCAAATTTTCTAGTAGAACTTTCAGTCCTGCATTTGTGGGTTCCTCCTTTCCTTATAAGACAGTATCTGCTGGGTATAATCACTGCCTAGAATCTCATTTCACTACAGATGTGAAATTGGGACAGAGCCAGAAATTATAATCTCAGCATACAGATATAGACATAAACACACACATGTGTGCGCGCACACACACATACACACAGAAGGATATATGCATAACATTTATTAGACTTCCTATGAGAAAATTTAGAGATGGATTCCATCATCATAGTACCATAATATTCTGAGGCATACAGTTTGTAGCTCTGAAAAACTTCTCATGGCCCATGAAAACTAATGAGACACCAGGATACACTTAGAAATAATTCAGATTTTTTTTCTTTACTTTCCATGATATTTCAGGATTACTATTCCTTGAATAATCAAATATTTCTTGATAATCTGATTATATTTGTCCTGAACCTCAAAACAGAAAATAAAATTGTCTTGCATTTTATTTTGCCACAGTGCTTAATTCATTTAATGCATTCTAGAAACATATAAGTCTCTCATATCTGGGCTGCAAAAATCTGAATAATCGCTAATTGGCAGCACAGAAGCATAGATGGCATCTCATGGTCATCTGAATTTTTGCATAGTTTTATGATTGTTCCACATAATTTCAAACCACATGGGTCTATAATAGTTCCAGTAGTGCTTATTCTTGCATCTGAATTCTCTCACTGCTACTTTGTTATCTATAAACAGTATACATTTTAAATTGCTTTTGCTGCACCTGCAGTCCTATTGCTCCTATTTCTTTCATTTCTAATTCAGTGAAAATGTTGAATAACTTTGGTGTTAATCAAACATATTTCAGGTTTCTAAGCTGATCTAGTAACTCTTACTGTGCTCCGTGCAATTCTGAGACTTCTTAGGAAAATACCAAAATTGGTGCATAAAGATAAATTCAGTTGGGAACACAGCCAAATAGAGGCTAAAACACAATATTCCTGGTAGTTTACCCACCTTTAGACCCTGTGTACCTACTGCTGATACAGGAATGCATTGTATCCTCAGTGAAATGACCTACTATAGCCTTGAAGTATTCTCCTCTACACAGAATGGAACAGTCCTGGATCAGGCTAATCCACAATTTATACACTGCAACCTCCCGTAGTTTAAAAAAAACAACCTCTTACAAATTATCAGATTAATCTGGGTCAAAATAACTATGATATACCAAGCCATATAATATTTTGTAACCCAAATTCCGCCACCAAGGAAAATGGTACTTCACTTCCCACTATTACTTTTCTATCACCATTATTTTCCTGATCTTTTTTGTCCCTTTAGAGACAATTTTTCTAAAGAATGCAATCGGTGTAGGGGCTCAGTCTTTCTAAATTCTTCCCAAGAGTATTCAGAGGCCTTTTAAGTACATCCTTAGAAATTCTTCCTTTGAACTTTGTAGTGATAAACACTGAATGCTTGTTTACTTATTTTTGTGTTATTAATACGTTTCATATTCTGAAAACCTGAACTGTTTTCAATAAGTAGACAAGTATGAAGTTAAACAAATCATAAACAGAATAGAAATAGAATAAAAACAATCCAGCCCCTTTCCAAATATTAGTGGAGTTAATGGCTATGGAAGTCAATCATACAAAGCCAACTGTTTCAAAGATGCCTAAACACAGGGGCCAGCATCCTAAGAGGGAAAGACATTCCAGAGAACAGGTGCCTTGCAAGAAAACCTCCACCAACTGTCAAGCTGCAGGTTGCAGAGCAGAGAACAGGGGCTCACTGGAGAATTGTATTGTTGATACCTGGAGACAGATTTAATTGAAGACAACTGTTTCAGTTTAGTAATACCAGCTGTCTGGGTGAGTACTAGGCTGGCAACCAGTGCAGAGATACATGCATGATAATGTTCCCTATCCAGGAGCCTAGTTGATGAACTGTAGGTTCCAGAATATTGCAAAGGAAAGCCCTAGAAAGTGGATTATATTAGTGAATTTTGAAGTTACTGATGCCTAAATCTGTGTAGCCAAGCTATTTTTATTCAATAATGGGCTCCACAAAGATCGTTTGTTTGAGCAGCAATGACAGATCTAAGAAGCCCTTCAGAATGTGAACCTGTTCCTTCAGGGGTCTACAGTTCCATCCAGAATAGAAAATACTTTTAATTCCTATTCCTACCCAGGAGCCATTGACCCACAATGCTTGTGTTCTATTGACATGGCCCTTATCTGTTTTCCGCTATTGCATTCAAGCAATAATTTAAGACTTGCATGGCATGTCCTGAATCCGAAATCACCAAGTAATAGAGCTGGGATGACACTGTACCCCAAATGTTCTCATTACTGTATCAAGCCACTTCATAGATATTATAGATGGCACTGTAAGTAAATTGAGTCATTCCACAGAAAGACTGTCGGGAGGCCAAACTACAGTATTGTATCCCAATGCTTTGCTCCAGAACAAGTGCAGGGCTAGGAATACATAACAGCACTCCAGCGGTTCCTAACCCAATACAGGTTGATACTGAAATCAGTGGTGATTAAATATAGCAGAAAAGTCCCACAGGAGAACAGATTGAAAGCATTTTCAGAATGGAAAAGTGAAGTGATGAATGATGAATCATGTATTACAATATCACAATGCAAATTTTGCCCATTACATAGTGGTGTGTGCTGTTACATTGATATTTAACTTTCATTTAGACACAAGAAAAAAAGGGCAGATGTTATACTATAACATCATGACACGCGTTTTGTCATTTTGGCACCATGGACAGCAGTTGTTGGTATGTCCATACCATGTCCATATTGATTATGTTCCTCTCAAGGGAAAGCAATCCATCATATTAGCCAAGGGAGATTCTCTTATAATTAAGCCAGAACAGAACTCAGACTGAAGTGGATCTAGAAAATCAGTACTTATTAATAGTTAATAATACACTATTTTGGAATTTCTTCTTTTAAAAAACAAGCAATGCTTACAACATTTGGGCAAAATTTATGTTGAAAGCTGGCTAGGTTGTATTTAAATTTTGGTTCAAGTTATTTAATATACAATTCATTTGAAAATTATGCAAAGAATTTTGGAGCCAGCTAACTGCAGAAAATATACAAAATGTATAAAGCCATCTGCTAGTGTTCCACCATTGGACTTTTTAAAAATAATAGGACTGTTGCTCTCTTAACTGTCCTTGTTTTTTTTCCAGAGTGATTTACATAGTATCAGTATGATGAAGCTTTAAAAATTAGGCATGTAAGGGAAGGAGGCAAATTTAAAAAAAAAATCCTCTACAGTGTCATATATCTCTATATTTTATTACATCTGCACTGCTCTGCTCAAAAACATTTGCTACAAGCCTGTTTTTCTAGAGAGGCATTTTCATGCTCATGACATTTTCCATCTATATATTTTCTTCAGATTATGAATTTGATAATAAACTGCATTGAATTCAAAAAATTCATTTCTCACAAATATTCACATTCTGCCTTTCTTTTCATCAAAGAATAATCTAAAATACTGTTGTGTTCATTGAATTGTTTTCTTTATCAGTCAAATACACTTCTTTTCTGTCCTTTCTTTTTTCTTTCTTTCTTTCTTTCTTTCTTTCTTCCTTCCTTCTTTCCTTGACAGGTCATGGGTTATAGGTGCAATAGCTCTGCTCTGCCTATTGGGACTCACCTGGGCCTTTGGACTTATGTATATTAATGAAAGCACGGTGATCATGGCGTACCTCTTCACCATTTTCAATTCTCTGCAGGGAATGTTTATATTCATTTTCCATTGTGTTCTCCAAAAAAAGGTAAGGATGATGCAATGTTGATTTTGATGATGGTGGTGGTGGTGGTGGTGGTGATATTGGATCTTTTAAAGAAAGCAAACCAGGTGCTTAATAGCCTAATAACAACAACATTTTTAATATATACAGGGTCTTATATTTTGCACTTGTTGCGCCTTAGTTTTTAATTGGTTTGCTGTTCATAGAATGTGTCTGAACCTATGATAAAAATGAGTAGTTATTAATGATCATGGAGCATTTCATTAAATGTACATTATTTAGAAATACATTTAAAAAACAATACCTCTGAATTTCTCTCTGAATAGTACTATTCCAACTGATTTTACTTGGCAGCATTGTGGCAACTTTTCAGGAGCTAGGGTGTTGATCTGGCTTTTGTGGTAGAAGCTTTTGTGATAAGAGAGAACCAGTCTGGTGTAGTGGTGAAGGTACTAGGCTAGAAACCAGGAGACTGTGAGTTCTAGTGCTGCTTTAGCCATGAGGGCCAGCTGGGTGACCTTGAGCCACTCCCTCTCACTCAGCCCAACACATCTCACAGGGTTGTTGTTGTCGGGAAAATAGGAGGAGGATGTTTTGTTGAATATGTTTCCTGCCTTAAGTTATTTGTACAAATAATAAAGATGGGATATAAATAAATAATGTAATATTCTTGAAGAATTTGCTTTTGGCGGATACTAGTACAAGCTGGTTTTATCTGTTCCACCCAGATAAATGCAGAGGTGGGGATTTTGTTAGCCATCAAACAATATAAATTTTCAGTTTCAGTTTATTAGGATCAAAGATCAGCCAAAATAATTTGTATTTCATTGAACATAATATTGGTGTACATTAAAATATAGAACTTGGGGTGAAAAGTACATTTTGAACTATGTGTTTTGAGACTAAGTAGACCCTACCAAACTTCTTTAAAATTGTAGGTCCATCTTTTGTACAGGTAGATAACAGAAAATTATAGGCCAGAGAGTTTTAACATATCCTGGATGAATTATTATTAATAAAATAAGTAAGCATACAGAAAGTCACATCTTGTTAAACAACAGACTTTTTCTAGTTTTAATCTTACTTCACAGCATTTAAAACTGCTTTGAATGTCAACAGACATATAAATGGGTGTGATCTACATAGGTTGCCTTTATCCATTGGACTTTGAATTAGTTGTTTTCCAAGTTGTTCCAGTGATTCAAGGTTTAGGCTTCAAAAAGACTTTGACGAAGTCTTTCACTAAAACTCTAGAGTAAATTTAACATCATTGGGATAAAAGGAGAGGTTTAATTGCTGAGTAACTGAACTCAGTGGCTTGTGGGTTCTTTCTAACTCTTTGATTTATAGAAGTCCTTTAATGGATTGCTAACTGATTAAAGAACAGGGAACAGAAAGAAGGAATTAATGGATAATTTTCATAAGGTGGAAGTATCCAAAGTGAGGTCTCCTAAGGATTTGCAGTGAGATTGCTTTTTAATATATTCATAAACCACCTGGAATTACAGATGAGCAATATGGCATACATCTCCAAAATTAATATTTCCAGCCTGGAAAAGAGACTTTAAAATGGCAAATGTAATTCACAGTAAGCAAGCAGCAAGTGATGAAGTGCCATCCAGGGCCTTAAAATTCTTGGCAACGTACCATATAGCAGCATGGAACCTTTAGAGGATTAGAAATATTTCTCCAGTGCTTCCTGGAATAGCAATATGTCCACAGAATAATGCACATTGAGATGGCCATTCCAGGTAGTGAAGAAAAGAAAAAGCAAATACTTAAAATGTACATGATGAGAAAAATGTGAGTGGAATTAGCAGGCAGATTAGCAAGGTAGTTCCCAGGGGAGACTCTTTTGGAGTGTGTACCCTTTTCTTTTTCTTTTCACCTGTCTCCTTCTTTCAGTCCAATATAATCTTCATCTAGAATTTCTCTGTGCTCAATACCATAGGAAGCAAATAGTGAATACTTATGTGGGAGTTTAGCTAGAAGAGTTCATAGGGAAGGATCCAAGCAATGTAGACAATGACCTGCAAAATAGATAGAATGGACACAAATCTAGCAAAAGAGAAGGTGAACTTGCATTATATGTAAAAAAAAATCACCACACCTGTACAGAAATGCATAAAACCAAAGATGAACAATAAAACCTTGAATGCACATGGATTAATATAAAAGGAAAAAGGAATGACATTGCCATAGGTGTATACTACAGGCCACCTATACCAAGCACAAGAAATAGATGAGCTTTTTGCTAACCTGTTAACTAATGTATGTAGGAAACATGCCACATTAGTAATGGGGGACTTTAACTACCCTGACATCAACTGGGAAACGGACTCCTCAGGTTCCTTATGAGCCTAGCTGACAACTTTGTCATCCAATAAGTAGAGGGAACTAAAGGGTCAGCTATATTGGATTTAATTCTTACCAAAAGAGATGAAATGATAGAGGAGGTTGAAGTTGCAGGAAGTTTGGTGGAGAGTGACCATGTCACATTTGAATTCAATATAATGCAGACACACATAATAGAACAAAATCAAACTAGTATCTTAGACTTTAAAAGAGCTGATTTCAACAAACTTTGAGCTTGGGAAGGATTCCATGAATTAAAATATTAAAGACAAAACAACTCAGGAAACTTAGGAAACTCTGAAAAACGTTACTATAAAAAGCCAGTCCACCACAATACCACTGAAAAAGAAAAGTAAGAAATCCAAGAAGAAACCAGCATGGTTGTAAAGAACTCTCTGATAAACTAAAAGACAAAAGGAGTAAGTATAAAAAAATGGAAAGAAGGACACATAACTAAGATAGAATACCAGCATATAGCCTGAATCTGCAAAAATGAAGTCAGGAAAGCTAAGGCTCAGAATGAATTAAGACTTGCAACAAATGTCAAAGATAATTTCAAAAGTTTCTTTCAACACATAAAAAAACAAGAAAAAAGTCAAGGAAACAATTGGTCCACTAATGGGAGAAGATGGCAAGGAAATGCAGATAGCAGGGGGAAAACAGTTGCTAATTCATTCTTTGTATCTGTCTTCATGCAAAAAAGAAAAAATAGCCAACCCTACCAAAAACAGAACCATAAAATACAAATTAAAATAGGCAAGAAAATGGTAAGAGAAAACCTGTTTACCTAGATGAGTTCAAATCACCAGAACCAGATGGGTTAGTTACCCAGAGTTCTGAAGGAGCTAGCAGACATGATCTCAGAATCACTGAAGTATATCATTCAAAGTTCCTTGAGCACCAGGGAACTATCAGAGGACTGGAAAAGAGCAATGTGGTTCTCATTTTCAAAAAAAAAAAGGGGGGGGGGAGCGAAATGGATCCAGGGAACTGAAGACCAGTCAGCCTAACTCAGTACCTTGGAAGAGCCTGGAAAAGATAATTAAGCAATAGATTTGCAAACACCTAGAAGCAAGCAAAGTTATAACCAGAAGTCAACATGGGTTTGACAAAAACAGATCATGCCAAACAAATCTTATTTCATATTGTGACTGAATTAGTGGACCAGTGAAATAATGTGGACGTAGTGTACTTGGATTTTGGTAAGGCATTTGAGAAAGTGGACCACTACCTACTTCTTAGTAAGTTAGAAAAATGTGGGATAAGTGGCATTGCCACCAAATGGATTTGTAACTGGCTGACAAATCACACTCAACATGTAGTCCTTAATGGAACTACATCTACATGGAAGGAAGGAAGTAGTGGGGTACCCCAAGATTCTGTCTTAGGTCCAGTACTCTTCAATATCTTCATAAATAATTTAAAAGGGAAACTCATCAAATTTGCAGATGACACCAAGCTGGCAAGAATAGCCAACACCTCAGAACAGGCTCAAGATTCAGAAACTAATTAAGGAAAGAACCAACCTAGAACTAAGGAGAAATTTCCCAACAGTGAGAAGAATTAACTAGTGGAATGCTTGCCTTCAGACGGTGTGGATGATCCATCACTTTAAGAAGTGTTTAAGAAGAGATTGGACAGTCATTTATCTGAAATAGTTTAGGGTCTCCTGCTTGTTAATTTGGTCCCTTCCAACTCTGTTATTCTGTTAATATCTGTTCTGTTAAGTAGTGAAGCTGACTGGCACCTTTAAAAAAGTGATTGTGTTACCCTTGGATCTGTGATATCCAGGAGGAGGAGGAACTGAAAAAAAAATCAGAGCTGCATACATATTAGACTTTGAGTTGGTCAGGGGAAATATAAGTGAGATCCAGAGGTGAAATCGAGCTGGTTCGCACCAGTTCGCGGGAACCGGTAGAGAAAAATTTGATTGGTTCAGAGAACCAGCAAATATCACCTCTGGCTGGCCCCGCCCCTGCCCGCCTACTCACCGCACACCCCG